>JABASC010005380.1:0-10289 GCA_019776185.1 Plutomurus gul
TTAATTGAACTAAAATGAACCAAATATAATCTCAAATAAATAGCGAAACAGTATTTGAATTAAGTAACTCTGCTGTTTCTGCGCTGAAAATAGTCTGAGAATGCATTTAAGTTGCTCCAAAACAAAAAAGGAAAAATGTACTACCTTTTTTAAGTTTTGCTGGGTACCTTAAACGCAAAAAAGGAAAAAGCATACCTTTATTGCTTTTTGGTTCCCTGGATGCACGAGATTGGAAATTTTCCAATCTTAGGTAGTGCATCTCAAAAACACCCAAAAATATTTAATGATACATACTAATAAAAGTCATATTTAATATGGCTTTATACGCAACTAAATGTATCTGTACTTTAATAATTATCAAGCGCTTATACTAGGGAGAAGTGGAAATGTCAGTGCCCTTATTATAAGTTATATATTATATATGTAAATGTACTGATTTTGAGCGAAGTTAAACCATTCGACGTCATTAAATAGTGTGATTAATATGTATGAAATGTGTTTTCGAATCCTATCACCTGTGGATTTTGTATGTAGGGATAGTAGGGATCCAGAAAGGCCAAAATTAGGCGTTTTAAGCACATATGTATTTTTACCCGTTAGCATATATTTACTTACTAGACCATAGACATCTACCTAGTATACTTAGACGGATAAAAATAAAATAAAGTATACATTTTGATGTCTTTAGTGCATTTGTATTCAGCCACCTAGTGTCTCTCGCTGAAAGTGCTGCTTTTTTGTTGCATAGATTTTTTTGCTTTAATATTAGTGCATTTCAAGCAAATAAAAATAACAACCATACATACATTACATATAAAGAAAACATTTACCTATTTATTATTACTTGAATGCATAATATAAGTGAATGAAAGATATATCCAATAGTGTGTAGATGTCTACGTGCATTTGCTCAAATAGTTTGGTAAAATGACATTGAAATTCATAAACTGTGTGTACAAGCAGTAAATGTTGAATAAGAAACAGATTAAAGAATTATTAAATTGACTAATCAAGCGTGTTATCTCTTTGTCAACTAAATATTACCCATCAAATCAAACAAAGATTGCTTGCACAACGTTCATACTTACTACAGACAAGACAATGGATGCTATAAAAGATTACGGTTGTAAAAAATATTTTGATGCATGCAATGATGATGGTAGCAATGATCAAACAGTTTTGAGATCGAGCGAACAGGCTTTATGACATGGATCAGATTAGACGTAAAATTTTTGCACTTTATTCTAACAGATTCATCGAATACTATTAGAAATCGTGCACTTACAAGATATACATAATCTTATTCAAAAGGACTGCACAATTACAGATTGATATGGAGACGTTAGTGAGTATTTTTCCTAGATTGGTAGGAATTCTTCTATTGATTCTGTTCATATTCAAGGAGATAGGTGCATGGGATGAAACTACTCAACAGACTCCCTCCAGTAAATGTAAGTAAATATAGCAGCTGAATGTTTGTCAAATGAATTAGAAATACACATTTATTGCATACAATGACACAATAAACTCTTCGGATATTTTTGAATTGACTACTACAAATTTTTGCATTTGTAAACACTGCAGTGAGTTTTCGGAGGAAGGAAGAAAACATCGACAAAGGCATCGGATTTAAACCGAAAATTAAAACAACAACAAGGCCGGAACCGGGTAGAGGTATCGATCAAAGTACCACTGATTACCCCTTCTCGTTTGAGGTGGATTCGACGTATCGTACTCAGCCTGGTGCAAGGATGATATTGCTTGCACCCAATCTTGATACTCGGGAAGTAGACAATTATTATGACAACTACGATTTTGAGTTTGCTAAGAGTGGTGTTGATTATGCAAACTTTTTGAAATATTACATGAGCTGGAAAAAAATGGCACCTAAGAGCACCGAAAAACCAAATAAATGATTGCCCAACTAAAATCCTACTAATAACTAACAATCTCTATTTATAAACTATTGACAATTAAGATGCATACGCATTTCTTTTATTTATTAAGATTACGATAGGAATTAATACTATAGCGTGATTACATGAATAAGCCAAATGTAATGCATCATAAACGCGACTGTACGAAAACTTTGTACCCTTTTGCGGAGGGCATTCAGAACATATGTACATATATGTATCTTGATTCTATTAAACACAAAAACACTTAAAATTCCGGGCAAATAATTTTCTGTTTGCCTGTGAAGATGTTTTAAGAGTGGTAATTGCTGCCGTTTGGGTTTTTCATGGGTTTTTGACCAAAAACCCGACCCTTAAAAAGGAAAAACCCGAAAAAATTGGGTTTTGGATTTTTGCTAAAGCCAAAAACTGTTAATTTATGAATATTGTTCGTGGAAATTATTTGATTTTGAGTTTAGATAGTAATTAGATCTTATTACATACACATCTATTTTACATGTAATCCGAGTCGGCTAAGTCCAATGTTCGTCGACTTAGCAACCATTTCACCCAATATGTATAGGGTGAAATGGTTGCTAAGTCGACGAACATTGGCTAAGTCTATTGTCAATCGATATAATTCGTATGCCTAAATATACCCTGTGTTTTAATACATGTTCCAAAAACCCAAAAATCAAAAACCGATAACCCAAAAACCCATGAAAAACCAGTGGGTCGGGGTTTTCCCTACCGAGAACCCTAAATCCATCATTTACTACAAGATTACTGTAAATGAATGTAATTTAACTCTCACGCTGAAACCACATTTGATAAATTTGGTACAATTAATTATTAGTTTCATCGAATAGTTATTATTTTTGTAAAAAATTGAACTCTTTATTTAATGAGGCTAAAGTCGAACTAAATCCAATAAACGGTTGAAAAGACGTTGGTGAAAAATTAGAGAATTTTTATCACCGTTTCTCGCCAAATTCGTTTATTGTATGAAAAGTAATGATTTCATCAAATAGTAATTATAAGAAATGGTATGATGTCTACGATTTTAAAAAAACTAATTCTTTTATGCTTATGCCACTCTTTGTAAATTCCGGGAAAATAGTAAGTTTAGAACTGTTAAACAGGCAAATGAGTTGATAAAATTCAATGAGATAGATTCTTTCTTGGTGTCAATAATGTAGATTTTTGTTTTATGTATGTATAGGTATATTGTATATTTATGAATGCTTGGAATGAGACTTGTGTATGCAGCCGAAGAAAAATGTGCATTATTAAATCTTTTATTCAAGTCTTGTACTAGGATGAATATTTAGTAATGTATTAAATGTTTAACATAAAATGAAACGTGGCAACACAAATGTTGCTAATCATCAGATATGAGTTGTGTCATTTTTTGCCCCCTTGTCCTCCACTGCAACCTTTCGTGCACCCGGGGCACTGTGATTTTGTACCAATAGATCCCGTTTTGGGGCATCGTTCTCCACCTCCACCCCCACCTCCACCTCCACCGCTTGATCCTATATACATAATTCATAATTTAATATTTTAAATTTAATTTAGTACAGTGTTACAGAAAATAATACCAATGACAATGGGATGCCCTTTGGAATTATAATTCATAATTGTATCTACATATTTATGAAAAAATTTGTGAAGAATACCCCAAGCACTTCCTCCACCGCCTCCACCACCAGAGCTTCCAAAAGATCCTCCGCCACCTCCCATGCCTTTCCCGGTGTCTTTGCTGGACATCTTCTTGTATTTTTGCGGTGCTACTTTTATTCGAATTTTCAAGAATTTCCTTGGGAAATATTTTCTTGTCTGTATTAGCAGGTGAATATCCTTCTCAATCAGAGTCTGAACTTGTAGTGTGAGTTGAGTGATCAGAACTGACTGTGGATTCAATAAGCTCTAGTCCATTCTCATTTCTCACAATCAGTGGAAATGATGTATTGCGACGGTTGGAGTGCGTCTTTTGTAGTGAAGGTCAACGACAACTTCGATTGCACCGAGCAACTTTATGACAAAAGATTTGGCCTAAGGATAGTCACGTTCTTTTCCTATTATATTCCTCCTCACGTAGTGTTCTTAAACTTATTCTTATTTTCTTATCGTGTTTTCACTCAAAGAGATAAAACCGAGATAACAATGCTTAAATATTTTACATCCTTTCACATCGAATTATTGCATTTTTTCTAGGTATTTATGTGTTGCCGTGTGCATGAGAACAACAGTGAATATATTATTATGTACACTCTCTAGTGTGTGTGCGTGTGGATAATTTTCTAACGATGCAGAGTCATCATATATTCTCTACCTAAACGGTTGATTTACAAAGACATTTTGTACAGATTACTTATTTTACTAGTTTAAGGGGGGATGAACCAATATTTATTTATTTACAGCATGGACCCTTTGTATAATATCTTCTTGAACACACTCTAGTCACTCTACATGTCTACACATGTACTGTAACATTTTCAAACATAAATATGATTGAATGATTCATATCATTATTACGTCTTAATACCTGTTTTTCTTTTATTACTAAAAATGTAACTGCGTAGAATACAGATACAACTACTTCCTGGTGTTTCGTTTACCATTTTATGACACCTTCTGACATAAACAAACAATAAACCCGTCATTCACTGATGTGTAAAGATTAAAGCTACCTTTTGTAGCTTACTAGAAAGAGAATGTGAGTAAGTGCGAAGAACTATCGATGGAAGTAACGATCCATTCTTTCATGCCATGTATTTATCAAACTCAAAAGGATATAAATATTCCAATATGATTTATTTAATTTATTTACTGTGGTACCCTATATCCAACACGATTTAAATTTTTGATTTAGAACATTAGGTGCAAGATACTTATACTATTAGTTACTAATTTGCTTAATTATCACTTATCTTCGCTCCTATTTAAACTTGTTATTGGTTGAGATATTCTGTGCACATGTGCATTTGTAGTTATTTAGTGGTTGCTGATTTACATCTGTGAAATGCGCTCACCTTTACTCACATACGTACTACGAGTAATACATATATTTTATGTACTGATTGTAAACTCTCTAACCGCGTTCACACTCCCACTTACCACTTGGGCTACTACAAAATGACCAAAAATATGCCTATCACCCACTACTTTTTTGAAAAAAATAACTGAATTCAATGACAGACTGTATGGTTGAATAAGACTTACATTTAGGTGACAATGGTTATGGTTGGTTCTGCAAATTTTATATTATTATTAATTTTTTACGGCCACAATTTTTTTTTAAAAAACTGCATAACCGAAAAACTGCTTTAGAGGCAGGAGGATTTTGGGACGTGTCATTAGAGAAAACTTCGAAAATTGTGGATTTTGATAAAATACCATGAAAAAAATCCCCAAAATCAACCTTCACCGATTCCAATGAAATTTTTGTGGACTCGTCAAATATAAAATTCTGAGTTCAGCTGTGAACCAGTTTTCTGATTTTTTTGTGGCCGTAAAAAATTAATGATGTGCAAAAAATCTATTATTTTGCATGTTTTTTAAGCGAATTGCGCGTATGTGTGCTTAAACATGGATGATCCTCATTTCTTCCATAGATGAATGGTGTTACTCAGCCACATAATTTTGTATTTCAGATAACGAGTTTACAACACATAATACGGTACTTTACACCGAACACAAACAGAACCAAAAATAAAACCGCATTTATCCTTTCATAAGTATAAGATGAGAATATGACGCAATGATATTCTGTACTATTAGCTTGCCAACATCGGGTTAATGGTACAATGGAAAAGCACCGGTCGATGAGTGACAAAATTTCAATATTTAGCTTAATCTACCAAATTAAACAATTAAGCTGCGTTATCAATTATGGTTTAAGTCAGTGTAGTCGTTGTCAAATGTCATTTCGTGCACATATATTACTCATCCTATTTCTTCTTTCAACCTTTGAAGGATTTATCATAAACAATGCAATGTGAATTTTGTTGCTAACCCTGTTATCCGGATGAACAACAGTACACAAAAGCACTCCAAAAATCTAATTTCAACACTATATTTGTGAACGTGACGTGACACATGCAATAATTGTAAATTCATGGTGCTAAATATTCATCCAGTTTCAGCGGCAATGATGAGAGCAAAAACTGATAATATTTACTGAGTTACAACATATATATGTTTTAATTATGAAGTCATTGAAGATAGCAGAGCTTAAATACTTCTGACAACTCATGATAGCATCATTGAGAGTTAAACTGAAATTCGGAAGTATAAAGTCAATTCAAATCGATACGCTTTTGCATACGCATTTGGGTATACAGTTTAAGGCTATAACTCAAACGGTAATATTTTTCACTCAATTTTGTAATACATAAACATTTTGATTTAGCAAACTATCATATGTATTTCTTTCAAATCTAGAGTTTAACTTTGTTTACGTATGTCACAATTAAACTATTTAATCATAAATATAACTGCACGAATTTCTTATAAATTTTTAACTGTTCATTTCACTTTAGAAATGGCAAATTTAGCTCATCTTGTTATTCTACCAGCGCTATTAGCAGTGGCAACTGCACAAACAGATTTAACCCTCCAACCGAGAACTTATGGGCAAGAAGTAGTTTTTGCAGTCAACACGAAAATTCGTACATCGTCTTTATTCGTTGATGACAATCGGTTTCTGCTGCGTATGGCCTATGTAGAGACATATTATGGAACGGATTCAAAGACGTACTATAACGCAACTTCTGGTGGGATATGGCAAGTTCCCTCTTTCGTATACAATGCGACGAAAGAGATAAGTTGTACTACAGATTGTATCGTGAACAAAATCCAACAGAGTTTCAATATTACCTGGATGGATACCACTATAGAAGATTTACATAAACCGATGTACTCGGGACTGGCCATAAGAATTTTCTTGTCAACATTGGGCCGAAACATTCCTGATACAATAGCAACGCAGAGCTGATTTCTGGAAAGAACACTTAAACAAAGACGGGTCCGTCGAAGTATTCAAACAACGCATCACAGACCTAGAAAAGGAGACAATTTGTGATGCTAAAATGAACTTGGTAATTGTTTTGGATGCCTCAGGTAGTATCCAACCTGTTGATTTTGAAATAGCTAAAACATTCGTTGCCAATTTAACATCAAGATTCGATTTGGAGAATGTTGATATTGGTTTCTTGATTTATGCCGCTACTACTCAAATAATTTTTCCAATAAACAACACATTTGATCAAGATTTCATGTCAGGCTTAATTCTAAATACTACTCGTCAATCCGTTGGTTCTGCAACAAATACTCATCTTGGGATAAGACTGGCAAATGGCATGCTAAACGATCACACCGAAGCCAACAGCACGATTCCCCGGGTACTCACCGTTTTCACTGATGGTGAATCTACTAATCCTTTACAAACAATCGCAGCTGCGAACGAGACAAAATTGGCCGGAATTATCTCTTTTGCAGTGGGTATCGGCTCAGGTGCAGGTATAGCGGAATTAGTGGTCATTGCTGGAGATGATCCTAACAGGGTCATTTCCTCGTCGTCCTTCGACGCTTTGGCAGAATTGCCCTACAGACTTAACGAAGAGACGTGCACCGTGCCACAGGAACCTCCGACCAATGGATCGATTTCCGACAGTGTTAAGGCAAACGAAACGCGATATTTTGCGTATGAAGTTACCGCTGAAGGAATTACATTAAGAATTAATGTGACAACAGGAAACGCATCAGCATTCTATTCATTCACCATTCAGACTCCATCTTCGGCAATCCATGATGGAGAAATTAAAGGGGAAGTTTTCATTTCCTATCCTGATTCAGTGTCATCACAGGCAAAATGCAACCGCACCAAAGTTATATGTTGGCATTAAGGGATTGGAGGACAGTAATTCATTTGCATTGGATAGTACGCCTGGTGATGACCGTCAGGAGGCAACCACAATCGTCCAAGAGACGACCACAATCGTCCAAGAGACGACCACAAATTCTGCAAAAGGTGTACTCATTGTCAGTAGCTTCTCTACATTATTATTGATTTTTATTTCCACACTAAAGGTGTTTACTTGAAATCAGGGTTTCGCAAATCACACTTTTTCAGCTAAATCTCATCACAGTGGGATTATATTGATAAATACTGTGATTTGTAATTAAACGTGATGGGATTAATTGGTAGTCCCTATCCTTTATCAAATGTTTAAACACATTTGATCATACTAGTAATAATCCAACTGTGATCATCACACGTGAAATCCTCCTTGAAATGCATTTTGGCACAATATTCCACACCGAATCTTAAGAACAATAGTATTGATGTTTATATATGTATTTGTGCTGCAGCTGTGTTCTAATTTAAATGTATTTTTTTTTGATTTTCAAATAAACTTTATTAAGGAAATCAGGGTACTTTAGCAGCATTCTATTTATTTACCATTCAAACTTCATCAATGGCAATCCATGATATAGAAATTAAAAAGAAAGCTTTCATTCCTTTTCCTCAATCCGTCTCATTTCGTCAAAATATTTTGTATTTTGTATCTGTAGAGCAACAAATTCAGACCGGAAAAATTCCGCCAGCGGTGTGCATTCAACTATCTCTGTAGTAATATTAGAGTTGATTGCTATTTACAACAAAGGTTTAACTTTGAGCTGATCTGTGCATGGTTCACCATTGAATATTTAGTGTAATTTAGACAGAGATTGTATTGTAGAATATAATTAGGTTATATCTAATTTTGATTTTGAATAAATCGTTTTACTTGAGAAGACAAAAATATTTTCAATCGATTTTCATATTGTCGCATAAATTACTTATCAAACTTTCATAACTGTGACAATTGCTACTTCTTCAGCTCAAGATCACTTAGCATTTCCTTGTCACACGAAAGAAAGTATGACTAATTGTATGATTCAGTAAGAAAACTGTAACTTTATGCACAAATTGACACAATTAAACCCATTCATTTCATAGTACATTACATACAAATATCTGCACAATCTTGATAAACACAAATAATTAACTAAAGACATTTCATCATGAATTTCTGCAGATTGTTACCAAAAATCCAACACTTTTCAAGAAACTGAAGTACATCAATTATTTTGATGACTCCACACCCTACATGTACTTGGTGATGCATTATTATATAACATGGTATGTCAAAGCCAATAAAATCTGCAAAAATTTATATAAATAAGCTTCAAATTTATTCATCTCGTTCCAATGCTACAAGCGGTATCTACATGCAACCCCAAATTAATGATGATGTCATGTACGCAATGATCCCATAATCCCATCCCATTCAAATATTCAAAGGTTTTCTATTGAGCACAATACATATATTACTTTGAAATTATTTTATGACATTAGATATGGATATGACTAATGGTTTTTATCGAAAACAATCAACATTTAATCCCCAGATTTAAAAATGACACTCTTCTGACAACAGTTTATTTGCCTTTATTTTGCCGATACTAACCCCATGAAAATGACTTTGTTTGCTCATCATCACAGCTCTATCTGGTTTGGCATTGAATTTTATCACAGGTTACGTAAGCAATATTTCTGTGAATTCATTTCAAAACCAATTTAACAATTGAACAAACGTATTAACACAAATAAATCGGATTTCCTTTAAATGATATTTGTTTATAAAGATCATTGTTAGAGGTGTATTTAATTCCCAGACTATCATTCCTAAATTAAAGTATATTTCTACAGTAGTTAACCAAGATTTTTATGCGAACTCACAATCAGTGCACAGCTAATACGGTGGTACCTACAATAAACGGTAAAGTTTTCCAGAACTTCTACCTGTCTTGTTTTCATGCAAACTCGAACACATCCTGCACAAATCTATTTGCACTAATAGTATCTATTTAGTAATTGTAAGTAGATACTTTACAAGCTGAACCATATACAATCCGGTTGGTAGTAACAGATATCAAAGAGTGCATACGACCATTATTTCAATTATATATTTCAAAAATAACAATACATTCTATTTTAGATATGGCGACATATCTGATTTTATTACCGATGCTGCTAGCAGTGACAACAGCACAAACAGATCTTACCCTCCAACCGAGAACCTATGGGCAAGAAGTCGTTTTTGCAGTCAACACGAAAATTCGTACATCGAATATATTCATCGATGATAATCGATTTCTGTTGCGTGTTGCCTACGTCGAGACATTTTACGGGACACATCCTAAGACGTACTTTAATGCAACTTCCGGGGGGATATGGCAGGTTCCCTCTTCCGTATACAATGCGACCAAAGAGATAAATTGTACTACAAATTGTATCGTGGACAAAATCCAACAAAGTTTCAATATTACATGGATGGACACCAC
>JABASC010005381.1:0-10284 GCA_019776185.1 Plutomurus gul
AAAACAGGACCTGAGTTACTACATTGTATAAATCATCTCGAACATGTGTCCGCATGTTTAGTTAGCCCGAGGGCTTATTAAATCGTCCTGTCTATCATTTTTTGGTCAGGTTGCTTTTTAGTTCTTGCAATCCAGCGGGTTGAACTGAAACCATGAAATATAATTGAACCAAAAATCCGCGAATTTGATAAATAGGATTGGCTTACCTCAGGATGAACTTATATTAATGTAGACAATGTAAATATTAAAAAGCGTTATGGAAAAATTGACGTCCGCTTATGAAAACAGCTGCATAGAAAATTTAACTCTTATTTCCATAAAAGGAGACGTTCCAATGCAATCCTAGAATGAATTTTACGATGCATTCATTCGAAGAAAACACAACAGATTTCATGGGACAGACTGCAACTACAACAACAATGCAATGCAGTCAAGAGTAAGAAGGATCCTAAGGCGGTTAATGTAGTACTGCTTCGTAATTGCACGTTCAGATATAAAGCAGCTTCTGCACAAATAGACTTTATAGGTATACCCTTAGTACTATATAAGCCACAGTTTTTTTGAAATTATAATAATGCCTCATTTTTAAATAATATTGCACGTATTTCTCATCCATACACGTAATACATATTATTAGTCAACATTCTTGCACATTTATATAAATGCACAGACAGAGAGGTACCTGCCTAGTTAAGACTTATTTGGTCGTGCATGTAATAAGATACTATAACTACATATAGGAGCCTTTTTAAAACAGAAGGAGTTTTAGAAAAAAATCGCAATCAGTCCAAATATTTTTATCGTTATTTCTACACTTAATAATTAGGTAGAATAAACTGGCCTGAGTAATCATTGGAAAACAAATGATTGTGCAATTATTTCTAAAAGCCGGGATACCTCAATTGCTGTAAGCCGTACCACAATCGTCATTTTCCTGTCTCAATATTTTTTGCTGACGTTTTTTCTGGTGATCTAGTATTTCATAGCTTCTTTTACACACTGGCACTTGGGTGTGGAATTTGTTACGAGATTGAAGACCGACAGGCACAACAACTCTATCATTCCTCTCTCTATCATGACCTAATTTGAATTGCACTAATCGATGCATTGGGCATAACAACATAATGCATTGAATTGTGTCCATGCCTTCAACATATTGTGGTTTGGTGGTGGACTTGACTTGACTTACTTATGTACGTATAAGTAGAAGATAAAGTCAAGTGACGCACTCCACGTGTGCTAGGCACCTACAAATAAAAGTCAATTTGCAATAACCGTGGACGTAGATCATGTAAATAAGAAACCAAACCACAATGAAAGTAAAGTAACCAGGAAGGGCTGTTCTGTGTTCACATTTTATTTCAAGTTTCTAAGATGTATTTTTTTTATTCCAATGTATTCACTGTGCTTCTTGTGCATATTATCTCCGTTCTCTCTTTGGTGGGGTATTCCCACGACTGTACTCGTCCTACTGCCATGTCCTAAAGATGTCACAAAAAGAACAACAGAATCTTCTCCGTAATGAAATTCTTTTTCTATCACTCTTGAAAATTTATTGAGCTCTTGTTCACAGTCGAGTGCAGAATACTCTTTTGTAGTGCGCGTTAAATGTCCAGTTGGTGCGAAAAACATTAAGACAGTCACGATATTGCACTGAAGAAAAAAGTGTTGCGTCTGAGCATCGAGATTTATATTATGCTGAGATAGAAACGACATGTCCATGTACAGACAAATAAAATACACGATTGATAGTGCAGCACACATTCTCTGCTTGGCAGTCTGTAGTCTGTATTCGAGATCTTTTTATGCAATAGATATACCTAATTCATTTGTCACTCCAACGTCATTCTTTGGTCGAACGAACGTAAAACTTCAGATTTCCTTTCTTTGAATTCCACCGTATTTCATTTCTTGCATTGATTCCAGTTTCGAATGAAGTCAATGGAGTGCTTATTTGCGTACAAATTAGGAATGCTTTCATAATTATAAATACATTGGAGCTATCTTAGGTCATCTCACAAAATCACGATTTTACCATTTCTATACATTCAATAAACTAATTGTAAGTAAGTACAACCACATTTTCTGAATAGGTTCTTTTACATCAAAAAAGTGTCCACTTGACAAAATGTCCACTCTCGCACAAATACAACCAGCAAAACTTTTGGTTTGTAAAACTTGCCGTATCCATTCGTATATCGTAAAAATCATTTGTCATTTAAATAATGTCATCGTAGCGTAAACGAAAATATGGGTGAGTCGTCGACGAGGAGAGTTGTGTGTGCGTTGGTGTGTCGAGTGGAGACTTTGTCAGGTGGTGCATTTTCCATTCTTCCAATGAATCAGTTCATTTTTTCTATTGTATCGCATGTTGCGCGGTTATCTGTTTTGTCGTCGTCTCAAGTTATCCAGCCTAACTGAAATCTTGTGCATTATTTTCCCTTTCCTATCTAATTGTATTGTTGCTTGTTTCCTCGGCCTCTGTTCAACTCGTTTACTTGGCCTGCACGCTCTAATCGTCATTCCATGCTGTTACAAAGCAGCTAACAATATACGTGAAGGTATACAGCACTATCACTTTACTGGTTGGTTCAGTTGTATGTATTCATGTGCATAATAATATGCTACCACTATTACTGTGTTCTCTCTCCATTCTTATGACTAGTTGCTGAATGTTTGTATAAAGCATTTAAATACTCATAAAATCGTAAAGGTGGATGCTATTGAATAGAAGTCCTTTGGAAAATAATGTTCATTGCAATTGATTGAAATGAAATGAAATACTCCTGAACACATATTTTACATGCCTTGGCTTCCCTACGTGTTACTGCTCTGTGCATAATGTAGTTTAACCTTTAGGCCACACGAGTCGTTCCTTTATTCATGCAAACAGAATAAAACAATATTTTTTGGGCTGAAGACATCACATCTGAATATGTAAATACAACTACATATGTATTACACACATTGCACCCACAGAGAGAGACAACTCCTTCATAAATAAGCAAAGAGATTTCTACAGATACTGTCCATTATTGATTCACACAAAAGAATCTGCAGATTCCTCTACGTCATAACAATATTTCCACCATTCATTCAATCTTGTTCTTTACAACAAAAATTTACTCTTCTATTGTCATTCTGTGTAAACAATTTTTTCCGTTTTGACAGAAAAAGTCACAAAGGTTGCAATTGACCACACATTCGCATGCATTCAAATAAATATGTGAGATCTCTCTGCTTTTCATCATGACAGACTGGATTCACTATTGATTTCACTTCCTCCACGCTATAATCGTATAATAATCATTTGCATGAGTTCCATTGAAAAAGTACTACTGTGAAGCTGTTCCTATTTGCTTTAGTCTTTGCGTGTTTTGTACTTTTCGGTTGTTACCATGCACAGTGTACCGTAGTAGCAGTGTTACCGTCTTATTTGCATCTCCAGCAAAACAAGTCAGTCAGTTGAGCAAATCCACAAATGAGGACGGTAAACAATAAGCGAACCAAACAATACTTGCAAAACCGCTTGTAGTTTTTGCGAATAAGGAAGTGCAAGTAAACCTGAAAATAAAAGTACAATTTCTTAAAGGAGATACAAAAATGAAACTCTGTCACTTTTCGAAAGCCTTGAGACTTTCGCCCTCATTTTGACTTACTGAATACAATTTTGTATCCCTGTTAAGACATAAATATCTTCTCCCGTTGTAGTATTAGTTAATTAGGAAACAGTTTTGTTACAGTTCCCCAAAATGTTTACATTTAAAAGAAAACTAGCATTTGTAACGTCAGTTCAAAAATTTACAAACCTTTCCCTCGGATTTGCACGAAGGGAATATTTAAGCTTTTTTAATCTTCAAAACGAGAATTTTTATTGTGAATTTCTGTTTTGATTAATTAATGCCATTGAATTTAATCTATTTAAAGGTGTTCGCTTGTATTACATATGTTACTTGAATATTTTAGGACAAGGCATTTTTGTCTTATGGTTGATTGCGCCGTTTCAATAAAACTGCTGTGATTACTTGCTGAAAGTAATTGACGAATGCCTATAGATACAATTGTGAAAGCACAAATTGAAACGAAATGCATTTTCTTTACAGTTTGGTCATGGAAATAGATTTTCCAAGGTTTGTCATCACTTTACTCAGATTAATGGGTTAATTCTATTTCGATCTATATTGGCCACATTCTATTCACATTATTCTCTAAAATCCCACATGATTGGCACTTTTTCACTCATGACAAAAATAACGCAGAAAAAGTGTCAATCTAAACGATCTGTCTTTTCATGCGTTGTATCCCCTTCATGTACATTGGAATACCTACGTTCACGATTCGTTAGTATAGTCCTGTGTACCGTTTATGCTGATCCTTTCATGCAAATTTTGGGTGCTCTGTTAATTTTTACATGTGACATAAACCTACGTGCAAGTAACAATACATATAAACGAGTCCAAAGTCGCAAGTGAAATAACGTATGATCAACGGAACAATCATGAGTGAGGATAATATTTGTTTATTTGATTACACGTGTGTGTGTGTGTGTGTTAAATCAACTAAAAACGTTTGTTTGCCTTACCTTCCCTAATGTACAACTGCAAAAACCGTATGGAAAAGTGTGCTCTATGAAAAGGCTTTTAAACAAACTTATTTATCCATTCTGTTCAGTAACATATAAGAATGTCCACAATATCATACAATTACTAATTACAGGAGACTAATCTTTGACTGCCAAGAACTTACTTAGTGGCCACTGTGCCACTGTTCGCCTAATTAGCTTCTCAGCTTATTTTACCTCTACCCATTTTTCCCTTTATGACTTTTTAAACTTGAGATTCAACCAAGTGTGACCAAACAAACTTTTGTTCACCAAAAGGTTGTTGGCAGTATAGTAGCTTGTTTACACGGTGACTCGATTTTGCTATTGAACAGATACGTAAGTAGAAGTTATACACGCTATTTACTGTGATTTCAGCCAGCACACTCATGATTCATAAATGTCTTTTGCTCCTTTGTCATTTTCTGTTTATACTGCGTTGTCGGCAACAAGGATGAGATGAATTACTCTAGTCATGTAATTAATGCTATGCAATGTCAAAATTCGTATAAAAACCGTGGACCACAGAAAATGTAGTAAGATAGGTGCAGTTTACCTACTTAATGTGATAATAGACCTTTGCAAGTAGTCCTAGGGAAGCCAGCCTTGATATTGTTTAAATATGTAAACATTATATTTCTTCATTATTTTCATATGTATAAAGCAACTCTCCTTAAAATGATTAACAAGACAATGTACATTGTTCACGAATATATTTAGCGAATTTACAAATTGTGAAAGTGTATACTTTTTTTATTGAACTAACTAGATATCCGGGGACTGTATATATGTACAGATATGTGAATGCCAAGACGCTTTCATAAGTGTTCGGGTGGTCTCAGGATAGAGTTAACAACAAGGCATTAAAGAAAACCACTTGATTCAACAACTAAAATACGAAACATTGCTAAAATATAATAAAGCTTGTTTGCATAAAATCTGTTAGCAAGTGAGTTGAGCTTTGAAGATCTTTTGTGTTACTATAATATCAAATGTCATCATTGAGCTCGAGCTCATAGTCAACTCGAGTGACAATGATCCGAAGGACAAAAAATGTTTTCTTTGATTCTCCATTTTTTTCACCAGCCACCAGTTCAACGCATAACAGTTACTACATATAATATTCACATGAATAGGCCAAGTCACGCTACTAATGCACACATTGGTTAACTGTACTCACTGTATTGACAGTACGGTATCTTGTATTCAAAATTGAACCAGCTAGCAAATAATCCCTTGGTCCATTATACCGAAACACCCTCTATACCCATATTTACTGTGTGCCTAAATTATACTTAAGCTTAGTTTTAATTATATGTGAGCCAATTGCACAACTATTTATGCAACCAAAAAGGTGTTGTGCTTTACCTTTAGGTATGTTTGTCATCACAAAGCAACTCGTACGATTAGCATTTTGAGCGTAAGCTGGAAAGGAAACTGGACTGAAATCGATCCAAAACTATATACGTGATTTAAACTATTACTTTGCTAAAAGATAATAAATTTTCGGTGTCACCAGATTCCTAATTAAATAACAGATAATACATATTTACATCATTAAGTAAAGCAATTAGTTAATCGAGAACTAAATAAAAAAGAGCAACCATTCTTGAGAAATCATACAGAAAAATAATCAATGCGAATCAATATGGAACAAAATTACAATAGTAATTGAATGACTGCTTATTAACGTCAGATAAGAAAAGGCGATTGTATGCTATGAAGATAAAATTAAATAAATTTACAGATGCATGGTTTTGAAAATGAGTTGTATTGTCTGATTGAAAGGTAGAGGTTTGCGGCGGTGCCGTTTGGTGACTGACAGATAGCAATCATAATGTCACAGAGTCATAGGCAACTATTATTGGCATAATGTCACGTAAGTGTCTTTAATGGTGACAGTAAACAAAATTAAGAGTCATTAGCATTTGAATTGAACGGTGAAGTGAATCGAAATCACGTTCTTACTTTTGCAGCAGGTGTGAGGAATTACGAGAGACTGTTCGAGTGTGTAAGGTCGATATGAACACGGTGGCTGTTCTGGTGACAAAATTGACAGACTCTTTTGTTTGTCATTCCACTGTGTAATAATGCACAAGTACACGAACACCCTTTCGTCTATCTCTTGTTATTATAATATGACACTGCACAGTACATGCTAAGTGCTGTACACCATGATCCGCTTTGTTCTCGAAAGAATGAAAAGCAGTGAGACTTGATTAACCCTAAAATTGGAATTTTACAGTCATTGTGGTTTCTTGCAATTTCGCTTTATTGATTTGACACTGCACTTGCTTCACAGCATTAGACAGTTTACACAGCCATCAGACCGTTGGAAAAGAGCAAAAATTGTTCCATTATTACCCCCTTTTCAGATAAATGAGAAGCTGGAATCAGAAATTACGTGTAATATTGTATAAGGATAAACATTTTACTGTCGGAAGGATTAGTTAGAAAGGAATGTTGCGCTCAAGTCAATGCATTTCCTCAAATCATTGTAAAAGGTCTTACTTTGAAAGTTATGACTTATCATTATTATGAATTAATATCAATTGTATCGTCATATTTTATTGCTTACAGAAATTCACATTTATTTTACCGCATAATATGTTTTCATATTCCCCTGAAGGCAACAATATGATGCACAATTTCTTTACAAATGAATATCTCACAGCAAGTATATGCAGTATAAATGCATCTGTAGGAGTTGTTTTGTCATTGCCACAAAATCCGTTATTTCACCACATGTAATCCTATGGATGACTTTCTATCGTCGCTTGTTACCTTCTATTACTGTGCTTCATTGGGTATTCAATTTCTTGCAGTGTCTCTATACATTTCCAATTTTTAATTATACATAATAAGTCGGGTAACATGTTCTATGCTCGTCCTTTTCCATTATGTGTCTACAAGTTTGGATGTGTGCCGTCGTAAAGTTGGTTTCATGGCATATCCATTTTAATGACAGCTAAACATAATATAAATTAATATAAAGAAATTATACAGAATCACCATGCAGTTAATATTCACCCTGAATTCCCACCCAATTAAATATGTACGTACTAGTTAGAATAAAGTCGATTTATTAAGTTTCATTTACTGCATTAGAGTGGTTGATTGATTAGTTGATTGATTGGTCTACAATGATGAGTGAGAGAGGATGACCAATTGTGATTGTTTGCTGGATGAGCTGCAAACAATTTGGCAGCTGCAATACCTATAATAAATTCAATGCAGCTTAATTAACAATTATCATCTATCTGTATATAAAAGCGTTAGGTAAAGGAGGAAATTCTGATGACATCACTTTGTAAGGAGACTCTTTGACTCTTAAATTCTGTCTTGATTCATTGAGTGTGATTTGACTTTGAAATTATTGGCACTTGTATAATTTGGTTCTCCTTTATTCCTATTAACACGCGTGGTCCGTAGTTGGTAGGTAGTTAGTATGGTGAACAGTTACAGTATGGAGGTACCTTATTCTGGTTGTTTGTGTGTATAATGGAATTTGAGTACTTTTGAATGGGTTGACTTGAGCTTTGAGTGTTCTTGAAATAAAATCTCGCTGTATTAAATAGCAGAGGAATTTACTATGAAAGCCATGTAGAGAAAAAGCGTAGCACATGACATGCCGAGATAAGTAGCCAAACCACCAATGCAAGCAATTGTGGCATACTAAGTAAGTGTACTAATATGGTAAGATGCACTGGTAAAGCACATGATGATTGCTTGTAGTGGCATGCAGACAGGTATTTCAGACTAATTACTTAACATCCGCCGTATTACAATAAACATTGCATGATGTACGTCAACTGTACTTATAGCCATCCTTTGGTAATTAGCACTCGATAAATTTTCTGCCGTTATTGCGCACACTTGGTGGTGGTCCGAGTAGCACATTGAATGAGAAACTGCAAAACAAGATTATTCTCGTTACATTATTAACACCACAATATCTTAATTGTCTCGCTCCAATCTCGTCTTTCTTGAAGCTCACGATAATTAGCCACAGCGGACCAAACTCATGGAAATTCTGGTAGAATTACGTGTTGGGTCCTCAATCAAATCTCTAATTTATCACATATATTTAAAATACTTAAAAAGGAAAAACAAAGGTTAAATACTTGGTATAGTTGTCTATAGTTATAATCAGCGTTTGTGTGCGGTAACAGTGCACATTACTTTGCTAATGAAATTCTCTGATATTTATGATTTTTTAAACTTTTTCATCTATTGTCCTACTTGCTGAGTTGTTTCACTTCATTTCATCTCTTAATGAGCATAATAAGAAGTAATCACCTAGGATGATTAAAGCGAATGCTAAGAGGATCTACTGTTTTGTTGGACCTTCTGCTTAATTGTGTATACTGTGCACTGTATGGTGTGTCAGCCATAGCGTACGGTTTCCTCCACTTATTTTTACTAAATAAATCCATTCTCTTTCTGGCAAAGTTGGGATTACTGGCATGGAGAGTTTGTTTCATTGTTGGTACATAATAGGATTTGTTTTGTTCCTAGCTGCAATTGCGGTTATTTATGATGTGACTACGTAGTGGCAGTGGCCAGCGGAATGGACACAGGCCATACAGACACTCTAATCTCGAATCACTCACAACACAATTGTGCCCTTGGCCAAAATATTCCCAATTTCTTTGCAAAGACGGACAATTAAGAGAAAAGAGCAAAACAGAAGTTGAGTTGGGGAGGAATGTGTGTCAGCCAATTGGGAGGACACGACCACTGAGCGGTTTAATGCGACTCTTGCACACAAAACAGTGGCGCAGCTACTAAAGGAATTGTCTTCCTGTAATTGTGGCCGTTCAAGGGGTAAGATCGGTTAGGGCACAAAATTTTAAAATTTTGTACGCCACTGCATGGGGTTGATCACGTTAATATGGCAGGAGACTGATCGCACGACATGACACGACAGATGCCACACAAGGATCGCTGAAGTACATTTATACAGGCAATGATTTTGTCGAGGCAAGAGCTCATCTTGAATACTACTCAAATCTTAATGTTAATATTCTTTTCTAAGGTTCCTCTCTTGACAATTCAACAGCATTAATGAAACATGTATCTCTGTGGATGCTTTAAGATCCAATGCTCACTGTTATTTAAATGAGCCAGTCAATGGAGATCCATGCGGTTAAACGATTGTCAATAGAACGCATCTCACGAAGGAATTTATAAATGTACTTGTTGATAATTCTTTTTTTATTATGCAATTGTCATATAATATGCCTCTTAATTCGGCTTAAATGTGGGGTCAACATTTCACAAAAGTTTTTTTCTCACTTTGCCTTAGTTTGCAATTTAAATTCGCTAAAACTTCGACTCGATACACCACACTGACAAAAGTTTTAGTTTGGGTTATTTGTGTGGAATATGACTATAATGTTATGTAGGATTACGAAAACACATAATCATACACTTTGTCAAACATTTGTGATCTTTTATAATGAAAATATAATAATCACTATCACAGTTTCAAATATTTCAACGTGTTAAAATTCCGCTGAGTATTAATTTCTATTTGACAAATTAATTTTTATTTTTAATTGAATTAGATTGTAACGGATTGTATGTTTTGGTATACTTACATATGTTAAGATAAAAAGTTGTGAGATACAACAATATGCCCTGAGCTAACCATGGGCTTACCAAATCAAGCGAGTTCTTTA
>JABASC010005382.1:0-10283 GCA_019776185.1 Plutomurus gul
ATGACGTGTTAGAAAAGTAAAAAAAAAAAGCATAAAATAAGAATTGGTCAAGTTTGAAATAATTACATTACAATTATCGTCTTCTGAATGAGAGTAAATACATGTATGTAAGTATTATTTTATAGATATACATTTGATCATATATGATCCTTCACATAAATGTTGAATAGTGTAAGTATATGTCGTGGGCAAAACCCCAGACTCATTTATGTACTATTATTCGCCTACCACATTTTTACATTGGTCTGGTCAGTCCTACCGAGGGTGAATAAGCAAATCCCTGGAATACCAACACTATTTGTCACTTTCCTTGTACTTTTTTTTGCATATTTTGCTTACACAAATAGGTTATGCACATTATATGCAAGTAGTGTTTGCACGAGCAGCAAAGTGTACATCCTATTTGTACGTTGTATTGTGCTAACACTGCAAGTTGAGATGAAATTGACTTCCGTCATACCCTAGCATAGAAATCGGTGATGACGACAATCGAAATTCTCCAAGAATTTCTCATAAAGCTTTCCGAACTACCTAATACATCCTTTCTGCAGTCATTATTGAATGAAAGGATTACCCTCTTATTTGATATTGTGCATTGACAGCGACGTTCATCTTAACTGCAGAGGAAGATGTATTGTGTACCGCCTAATAGAAACTATACTACAACCATACTTGTATTAGTATACACATTGCAATGTTCTTTGATTTAGTCCAAGCCGACTGAACTAGACTGGAATGTAAGAAGGTTCATGGTCAGCATATCCCCAAAGTATTACACACACACACACACAGAGAGAGAGAGAGAGAGAGAGAGATACTGTTGAGAATATTACACAATTGCAATGGCGTGGATTGCAAAGTCAAATGTAAAGTGACGCCAGCAGTTGACAGACAGACAAAAGACGAGACAAGACAACATAAGTTCGTTTTATTATCCAAAATGAACTCGAGGAATTCGGACGCGAGGAACCAGAGTACGAATTGAAAGCCAAGGAAGGAAATGGAATGTGCAACTACACAACAACTCCATTGATATTTGACCACCTTATGCTTTACGGATAAATACTACCAAGAGTCCGGCTCTGTAGATCTGATGACCATGTCCATACAGTAATATGCAGTAGACACACACACATACACACGAGGAATTCCATTATGTGCACACTCCAATCACACATCCATTGCAATGTACACTGGAGGTGCACTTCTTTGCTCAATGTGATCTCGGAGGATTTTATATTGCAATCTGATGTCGAAGTTCTTCAAGTAGGTATTTCCTACCCACCTACACGCATCACATCCAATTTTGTTTCTTTGTGTAAAGAGATAGCAGCAAAGTTCATGCCATTTAAAATTCATTTGTACTCGTTTACACTTTGGTGTACATTTTTAAACTAATGTCTTCCACAGGAGCATTATGTAATTGTAATTTGTATCAAAAATGCTTATTAGTCTTTCTCTTTATGAATGATATACAATACAAATATAGATATTGTGCATTATAATTTTCTTACTGAAGCTGAGAACAATTATTTTAAACCTTTAAATTTAAAAAAAATTAGCGCTCCGTAATAGGTCGTATGACAACATCTGCAAGCTTTTAAAATATTTTTAAAAGTTGAAATATTGATAAAAATATTGTATCGTCTAGCCCTCACATTAAATATTGCTTAGCTCTGTAATCTACCTACCATGATTTTATTCAACTCACCAGTAATGCCTCGTATGAAACTACACAGGTACTCGTTGGAAACGATGGTAATTACCAACTGTAGTTTGGCTCGTCGTTTACTTGATGGAGTTAGTTGGTCAACTTTACCACAGGTACTTAATCACCTTGATTGCTCTTCAGGTGTATCGATCCATTGTTTGTATTTGCATTCCATCGAGCATTACAATATCCACAAAATTTTATTACAGATGCAAACACTATTTTTACTTGAACACACAGATATGACCTTGAAGAGTACCACAGGTAAACAAGTAGAAATCTTATGCAATCGCATTGTTTATTTTAAAAATATTTTGTTTGCAATAATTTATCGCTAGTAAAAGTCCTCATTTACAGATACACTAGGCTTTCCTCAATGTTATCTGCAAATTTGAATCTACTAAGCCGATGAAAACGCAGCAGCAGCGTTGAGTGGTTGAGTCTCTATTCCAATGTTGTTGACAAGTATTAATAATAAATTCACTGATTGTTCAGCTACTCTGTGCACTGCTCATTGAACGTGAAGCTAAGTATAGCCTTCCATTCATTCAGTGAGATCATTCGCATGTACTTTATACTCTCCCCCTATAGTCTACTAACGTTTGGTTCTCATCTTGTTCCCTTCATTTCTTCATCGAATTTTTCTATCTCGCATCACTTAATGATTGTTAATGTGATTGCATGACTAATCATTCATTTCAGTCTGAGAGAGTCTTTCATGTCCGCTACGCATTCGAGTATATTGCTTACTAGATTTTAAAAAATCCTTAGTTTCTCATTTCATCTCCTCCCATTCATTTAATGGCAACCATTAGCATCAAGCACTGTGCAGACCTAACAAAGGCATTAACATAAAACTTTTCAACTGATAACAATGCGTCCATCACAAATAGCCAAATGTCAGCCCCTTCAGCTAAAATACTCCAAAAAAGAGACAAAAACGATATACTTAATACAGCACGTATGAGTAAGACGGAAATAAAGGCACGCTCTCGTGTAGTCCTGTCAAGTTGGCAAAAGTGTTAACCTAGCCACACAATCAATTACCTAACATTCGCACCAATTTTTACGCTTTTTTACGCACAACATTCCCTCCTCCATCAACAATCTCCATTTGTTTGCCATTTGTGTACCTGTGTCAGTTATTTAATCCAGTCTAACAATAAGTGAAGTCATCCGAGTAAAGGAATTCCATTCTTCATTTTCTCAACAGAAAAAAATCCATTTGTACACAATCGCAAGCGTACAGCTCATCAAACTATACGAAAGATACATACTATTTTTCTTCTGCCCCAATACTTTAGAATTGATAAGACAGTTTCTTGCTCGAAAAAAATTCTGGGGCACCTGAATCCATTTAGTAGCACCACCAGTCATTTTCATTCTTCAATAATGTTCGCATGAATAATGGAAACATAATGAAACGGTAACAAGTGGAAAGACGTCAATTGACTTGACTTCGCTTGAGATTCCTCTCTGATAGCGCAACACTATTTTCAGTTTTCAATGTCAAGCCCACAAACATTGAAATCACCCTTTCAATTGAATTTGTAGCTCTGATACACCATTAAGTACATAGTCATTCACTGGCTGCACAAACTCATTGCTAATAATCAAACGGCTCCCCACACTTGACACTGTCATGTCGTCGTTTGCCATACTCACAAGCAACAGTGTTACATTATGCCCAATAATAAAAGAGGAAGTTAAAGGATTTCGAGGTCGACTTTTTTATTTGATTACAATTTGTGCCAGAGATCCCACAAGCGGTCTACACAATGTCAGTAGCTTTACACGCAAAGACTTGCTGTGTGTGAGAGCCATGGAAAGTTTGAGCTACTATATCATCTGAAGACATGCCAGGACACAGAAACCAAACCACAAAATAATAAGATCATTAATATTGTAATAAAAAGTTCATTAATTGATCTTAGCGTCCTCCTAACGGTCGCCCTGGAAGTGTAATTGGTGCTGGCAACTCTTTCCTCTCTTTCCTTCCTCATATTTTGCATCTTGTTGATGCTTTGCATACAAATCAGACGAGTTGTTTTGTCTGGCTCACAATAAACACTCTCAAGCTAAACGCTACTACCATTATAACGCCTGACAAAAATAACGTATTTGAGAGGACACCGGGTCTCGCAGGAATCAAAGGAGAACTAGTTGAATAATAATGCTCATTATTATGTAGTCCTACTCATAACAAATTATGTCCTCTTTGCCTCAGAGTATTATGGAATGACTAAAGGGCAGGCTGGGAACTGGACACTCCACCCTACGCAAATATCTGTATCACATACCAACACATACAAGGCCGCATATCACTTTTGTCAGTTCACCAAAAGAGCTCTGTGTTCAGTATTGAAGGAGAGCTAAATCTGTTTATTTACAACACAACAGGGCACAGGTACATACATACATACTACTACATCAGACAATATTCTAACACGTCCTAATTTCTTACATAAATTAATTCTAGAGGCTGACAGGTAGCAAAGAGTTGTATTTCTGGCCAACCATATAATCTTGTATAGAGAATGATTGTGATAGCTGTATCATTTGGTAATTCCTTTTATGCTCTAACTAAATGAGTGCATATAATCGTTCCCACACTAAACTGACTAAACACTCACACAACAACCGATCAAAGAACCAAATCAGCAATATTAGAAATGTATTGACATTGTTACATCCTTCCTTTCGATGAAATATTGGCACAGTGAATTATTGACTCAACTTCTACTACTTATAGTTAGTGTTAGTTATAGCCATATAGCATCATGAAGCTCGAGCAACAGTCATAATAGGTGCCGAATGCCTATACTAGTGGAATAATCTCAGTGGATACCTAAATGATCTTCTGCACCTGCAATCGATTCAAGCCAACCTCAGGGATCTTTTCGACAGTGTGAAAAGTAAGGCAATCACCACTGCCTATGGAAAAACAATGATCTGGATTTTATTGGTTAAACTTTTGCATGCAATAATAAATAGTAGAACATGTCCATGTCTTCTATGGCTGCTGGATTGGATTGATTTGGCTTTTAGTAACGTGCCTGAAGTACATCTAAAGGCTATGACAAAAAATACAAACTTAAAGTAAATAAAATGGACACGTACGTGCAGATAAGCAGCATTTGATGTTGCAATACAAACAAAAGGCTATACACACACACACACAACCCAACAGTACAAATGCAACAGCAAATAATTTTCATCAGATAAAGTTCATCAGATCAAATTGTAGTAGTCAGGCTGTGTAAGCGACAAAAAGAGCTGTTGATGGCATTGAGAGTCCACCTATATAAAGGGGCTCAGGGTTAAAATATCGTTTAGACAACTTTGGAGAAGATTGCTACCGAGTGCACAGTCTTTGTTTTGCATTTCTTTGTTTCACACAGGTGTTTTTCAGTGATCGGTGTTCAGTGAGTTTTGGAGAAATATGAAGGTGTTACTTATCCTTCTGGGTTTGAGCTCCGTGGCTCTTGCTCAATTATCCAGAGGTCGTACCGGAAGAGATGAGACTACAACTCCAGTGCCAATCTTGAGACAAATCAACACGTAAGATAAATTTAACGGCTTTTAGTAGACAGTTTTCACAGATTAGTTGAAAATTTATAGGGTCAACGAGGATGGATCTTATACATATGGTTATGAAGGTGCTGATGGAAGTTACAAAATCGAAAACAAAGCCAAGAACGGTGAAGTTAGCGGCAAATATGGATACTATGATGGTGACAAATTAAAATTAAAATGGAAACTAGGCCAACTTTGAAATGAAGTTCAATTCTAATGATATTTTGTAATTGTAGACCAAGGGTCTTTGAGAGAAATTGAGTACGGAGCATCCAGATTGGGATTTAATCCTCGAGGTACTGGAATCCGTAGTCCCGTTCTCCCGGATCATGTTAACGCTCTTGGACCTGATCAATCCGATGGTGATGACGGTAAGTCAAAATAACATTTTCTCTACCCCTGTCCAAAAATTATTTCAGTTTTTCAAAGATTGGGTTGCATTTGCCAATACCCCCCCCCCCCCCCCCCCAATTTTTTTTATGTTTGGTTTTTTCTCACATCAATTTCTCCCGCTTGCCCCTAACAGGTTCTTACGACGCAGCTAGATACGAGCGCCCCTACGACTACCTCAACGCACAAAACCCCAATCCCCAACAAGCCCAACAACCAAGAAGAACCCGCCCACGTGGAGGAAGGCGGCTGAATGATGCCCCACAACAGCAACAACAATACCAACAACAACAACAACAATATCAACAACCACAATATCAACAACAACAGCAACAACCACAATATCAACAACCACAAAATCAACAACCACAATATCAACAACCACAACAACCTCAACAGCACTACCAACAGCAACAGCAACAGCAATATCAACCTCGGCAGCAACAAAACCTTTTCCACGGTAATTAAAATTACTTTACAAGAAAAGGGCAGAAAGCTTTTTTTTCTGGAAAAAAATTATGTTTATAAATTTTATTTGTTAGGTCATCCTGCAAGAAACATTGACATCAACACCGGCTCTTATTCGGTCAACTACTAATTCCAATTTTTTGTCTTTGAAATTCTGGTCCGGTTTGGTTTGTCGTGTTGGCGAGAGACTGAGTGCGAGTTAATTTAATCAAACAAAAGATATGAAGTCAATGATGCCATTTAATTTACCCCCTTCAATTCAATTGGATTGCATTAGGTGCAACAGTAATCCTATTTTAGCCTTTGTATCAATTGCATTGTTCCCCCTGCGGACTTTTCCACAGTTCTACTACTTTGTTTTACATAATCCTTTCTCAGCTTCCTCACAATCTACAACGTTAGCACCCGTCGTAATGTGCCACACAACAGATGCAGCCAAAGTGAGCTTACGCCTTTTTCGTTCATGGCATGGATTTTGCTTTGACGTGCTCTTCATTTTGTTCTTGGACATTTGCTTTATAGTCGATTGAAGATAAATATATACCCAATACTACTTAATATAGTACTAATAATTCTGAAGATGGGGTGAATGAAGGAAGAGTAAATTACTCTTTTTTATTTGTTTGTTCACATTATCCCCCTTAGGGGGATTATAGTTCTTTGGTTGTACCTTATTGCTTATGTCCAGAGATGCTTTCGTTCTATAAAAAATGTGCAAGGCGCGTTTGAGATGGTTTTAGAGATAATATCACGGTGTCTTGCGTTAAGGAAATAAAGCAAAAAAGCCTATCAAATAAATACATGTCTGAGGTGATGTAAACAATTAAAATGCGTTTGAAATAAGTCATATTAACAGATGCTACGCTTAGAATATTATGTAAAATAATTTTGTTGCTCCTTTGTACAAATTCGTTTATCGATCATTTTACCGAAACTATACCATTTACATATTGTCTACTTTTATCAGACGAAAGACGATACTGTTTTCCATCAGGACACGTCTCTTTGTTCTTCAATAAAATATTCTTTGGTTGAAATGTTGAAACGTTTGTTCTGTCCTTCGTTTACTAGAGACACTTGAGCTGGACTTGGATGTTCGTATTGATACCGATACTGGCAAAGAGTACACATTTATTATATGTATAGGTAAAACACTGGTTAGTTTGATCAGTGTAATGCAAATTACAGGAGTCAAGATATTACTTAAACACTCACATTTCAGAATTTTTACAAGGTAATTTGCATATTGGATGCCCATTGCCCATGTTGTAAAGGTTCTCAAACTCAACCGAGCCTGTCAAATCGACGCGTAAGTTTCCTCTAATTAATTTTTGTCTGTTTAAGATTTTCACCTAGTGATGACATTCTAATCACTCAAAATTTACAAAGTCTGAATCGTTATTAATTGAAATCTTGCTCAAGATAAATTCAGTTTTCCCATCTCATGCATTTCGCAGACAAGTACATAGATTTGTTGCATGCCTATTACCTTCGTTTATATATCTATATACATGAACTGATGACACCCACGCAATGCAATCAAGGTTTGAATACGAAATTTCTCTACGAAAAACGCAATGGGAAATTAGAGAAAATTTGAATGGAGAAAATTCCTAAACGTGGGTAAAAGTAGTAAGAAAGGACACCTTTACCATTCCTTATTTACTCGATTGGATGGAAAAATCAGCCGTGGACACCATTTTAAACCTTTAATGAATATCAAACCCTTAAAATTCACATTAATATTGCTGCTCTAAATAATGGACGAAATATGAGTTTCACCTCTGCATGCACAGAAACGGTAACAGTAACAACCATACATACGGGTACATCGGCTTTTTCATGATTGGAAATAATTGCAAATGCATTCACTATCAACCTTGTTAATAAATCAACGAGAGTCTAGAAGAGTACCTACGTGCAAAATAACTCTCATATGTACTATTAATTCAACAATGACAAACTTAATGAATGTATTAAATTAAATATTAAATTGGAATTGTACAATGTAGGTACACATTTTGACTTATACGAACAAACTACCAAGGTGTCGCCACGAATACACAAGGTACTGTGGACAGTGTCATCAGTTAAGGTTCCACACGCTCATCTGTAGTCAACAGCAAACCTAACGAAGATATTATTCCTTTCCTTTTCTACCAATGTGCACAAGTAGTAGCCACTCTCTCAATTGCCTTCAGAATCAATCAGAGCTACAATCTTACAAACCTAAATGCACTACCCCCTAAAAAAGCTACATGAAACAAGCAGAAGCGACACATATAAGTTGAAATAACAAATGCTGTTGTGGCAAAATTATTATTACACTAAATGCTGTACACTGAATGAGTAGGCATCTACCACAGTATGCGTTTCCTTACAATCACGGGCACATCTACATATTTATATCTATTATTCCTGTCTATAATCTTGTATATACGAACAATTTTGCCGTATCTTTCTTACTGCACTTTTATTGTAGTCATTAATCCTTCCACTGCAGAAATGGAATGCAATACCTTCCTACAGTTTCAGAAAATCATAGTAATCCACCCAATACCTGAGAAAAATATATAAAAGAGATACGAGCCAATGATGACAAGACAAGATGCAATTCTATTCTCAATGCCTTCACAATGAATTCGCAGCACAGAAATCTAAGCCAAGTGAAGTCAGATAGGAAAACGAATAGAATGCCATAGGCAAACAGCAACATGCACAATCCCAAGTCTTTAGATCAGCACACCTTGTTCTATACATAAGCATACGTGCACAAGTAAAGGGGTTTGAGTTAATGGAATCTGATCTGATGACGACCTTGAGCTATTTCGCTCAGGCAGTTGCACTTCAAACCTTTTACCTATAGGAACAACACCACAAACAGACACAGACACAAAACAGACACATCTTTTGCTGTATATGGGACGCTGTCGTGGCTGCCAAACCACGACCAGGTAGACCAGAGAATATAGACAATGTAGTATAGTAGCGAGTAGGTAAATGGATTCAATGTAATTCCTTTGTTTTGTTTACAACGCTGGTAACAATTATATTTCTGCATATAATGTATTAAAGAACAGGAATTCAAGTAGTAGAATTAGCCGACAAATTCACTTACCTTCACGTGAGATCTGTCATTCACCGTTAAGAGACTCTATATGAATGCATGCATATGCATGAAATGTATATTGGTAATGGTAGAGATGTCCTGTAGTAAAGAGTCCTTACTAACCAAAGTAAGATTTGGTTACACGGTCACAAGGCGGCCAACACACAATTCTGAGCTTCCAAATTGTTCGCACTGTAGTTTTTCCTTTCGTTAGCGTTGTAGGAAGGAAGTCTTTGCAGCAGATTCGATTAAAGGAACTTGCCAAATTCACACAAAAAGACCAAAACCTGTAAATTGAATATTCATTTTTGTTAAATTCTTTTTCTAAAATCAATAAATGGCGTGATTTGATATTAAATTTGCTGTGTTGTAGAAGTTTTTGTTTAATGCAAATCAACTGGAGGTGTTAAAACTTTAAAAACGGTGAAGTTGGAATTTTTCAAAACGGATTTAGACATGGAAGAAAAGGATTCAATTTTTATTCGCTTGGTAAGTATATTTATGCAATTGTGTAACATGCAGTACCATACAAATAACAGTAGATTCAATTTGAATATTTATCGACCTTTCATCATGATTAATGTACATAGTCAGATTTTAAGTTTCCATTGGTAGTGTGTACTTAACAATGACAAAAAAAACAGTGTTGAAGCTGAGTTAAACACTACTAACGTTTAAAATTTATGTTACAATTTATTAATTGTTCTAATTTCAGATAATAGGTATACGATAAATAAAAAAATCAAGCAACTGTAAATTATTGTGAAAGAAGACGACGATGAAAGATTTGTTTTTGCTAATACAAATTATTCTAAATCCGACTTGATTGGAATATTTATTGTATGCACATTCACGAATTATTCATAATGACATCACTTATTGATGATTAAACACTCAGGGTTTAAAATTTCCCACCCCTCGAATGGGAAAATAGTGGGAAAATGGGAAAATAACGGGAATATGAGCATTAAAAGGGTTAAAGGAGATATCAATTTAATTAACACCCGCAAATATTTAAAATCCGATGCT
>JABASC010005383.1:0-10283 GCA_019776185.1 Plutomurus gul
TGCTAACAAATACCTTCAACAACAATTCACAAAAATCCTTATCTAAACAATTCATATGACATAATTCACTGTAATATCAACCATTTAGCCATTTCACCTGCCCGGTGGACAAATACAATGACGAAGAAACAATACCATTGATTTTTCAGATTTTCTTCAAAACTCATTAAGATTAATCGGAAATGAGTTCAAAGGAGGTGCCGTTTTACCCTGTTTACCAAATCTCACAACAAATTTCAATTCAACTGCTTTCACAATTCGCAAGCATTGCTTGCAAAAATTGTTTGCCAAGTTCATTCACAATTCACAATTCACACTTTTTTTGCGGTTTTTAACATTTTGTTACATTTTAGCCAATTTTGTCCACCCGGAGGGTTAAAATTAAAAAACCAGTACCTAGTATTATTGAGCAATGTGCATGTACAGGTGTTGTGTATGATTGTAAGGAAAACTTGCTCGTTAGGTACTAATGGTGAATCATAAGGATTATATTGTTTTACCTCATGTTGTGGTTGGAAATATTTTTCAACTCTAATTTTTTTCTCTTCAGTTTGACCGCCAGCTTCAACTCGAATCTTCCAATCACCAATATTCGAGTACTCTGGCAGCTCATAAGCCAAGTCTACGACTCCTGTTGCAAATAATTGCTAAAATTAATCTGCCAAGAAGCCAGTCTTCCGCCAAATGCATTGTAATTTAGATTTTACCAAGATTCGTCTGAACAGAAGGCCATCGTCTCATTATAAAACCTCTGGAATCCTAAAACAAGAAGAAGTTCTCCTCTGTACATCACTATTTGCCTTACTTATAATGCATATGCTCTATTCTTTGAATTGGGCGATACAAATACATTATGGATAGCTTGAAAAGCCACGAAATGTGAATTTACCATCATGAAAACGTCAACAGAGTCTCCGTAGGGAAGAAGATCGACGTTTGAGCATAATGACACGAAACAACACTAGAAAACAAATCGATAAAATAAGTACCTAAAGCACAGTGGACATTTACCCTGTACTTTGTACTTATGTATGTTCGTGAGTTGTATTTGTGCACAGCAAAGGTAACACGAAATTCTTATACTACCCAACATAAAGCGTTACACGCATACGGAATGGATTGTGCATTGAAGTACACCAGCGACTACATGATTACAATACTATTGACATTAGTACCAGCAGAACAGAAGAACAAGTGTGTAAGTATACGAGACCTAAATAAATTACTAGCGAAACTGTAGCCAAGTAATGCGAGTTTATGCGAGTGTACATTTGTATTGAATGTAGTCAGCGAAAATGTAATTTGAGTTTTGCGTGTTCTCTCGCTTACACTTACATTTACGTATTCCAAACAAAACAATGCACCTTATATATTTTATATCTTATAATTAAATTGGATTACAGACATTTAGCAGAAAAATGTTGCAATGTCTGTTTTTCCTCACACCACCAATGTGCTGAACTGTTCCTGTAGAATATAGAATAACCACTAGACACTAATTCTCATTATTATAATAAGCATCTGTTGAATTGGATGGTTTAGTTGATTGAATTCAACACAAGTTGACTGATGAGAGACACAGAAGACTAAGGTTCTCACTTTGTTCATTGTTGAGATGTCGGTGAGTGAGCGAGGGATGCAGATTTTGCAGATGAGCCACACTCAGATTGACAACGTGATAAAGAGAATAGTTTGGAGGTTTACAATAAGAAATGATAATAATAATGAAACTGAAAACTTGTTTGAGAAATGAATTGACATTCAATTTGGAGTCATCCCCATCTTCAAAATACATTAGTCTTCATCAGTCTCACGTTAACCGCAGTCACTGCCTCACAATTTAGTCTCAATGTATGCAGAGTAAAGGCTTAATAATTGAAGGAGGCATCCACATTTTGTTGCGATGGCGTGGCCATTTATTAGCCACTACTTGTGGCACCAGTAAGCTAGTAAGTGTACTGTGAGTACAAAGTATCGTGTCACAGTGAGAATTAGCATATATTATTGTTCTCCTGTGTAAGTTGTATTTTGTGCAAGGTTGCACATTACATACATATATTAGAATATACACGTTAAATTACAACCGGTTCAACTGGAGACCTCATCATGGAGACTTTGGCATGAAATTTATTGCACTGGCAATAAGTCAACGAGAACGAACAAATGGAATTTTCTGACCACATTTCTGGACAAACCAGACTGAAGTTGGCTTTATTACAAAGAATGGAATTTACATGTAAAGAGTGTGAGCAACGAACAAATGTGCTCACCCTTTTATCAAATGTTAAGGGGATGTTGGGTCCATGCTGATCTACTGTATTCTTATTTCAAATTATTTATTACTAACAACTATTTTAATATTTTATAATAATTTATCCTTTTTGTGCCTCCAACAGAGTCAACGATGTTGGATGATTTCGAATTTTCAGCATTTGTAAAATCTAGTACCTGCCTAGAAATGTTTTTTTGAACTAAATAAAAGCAGGATTATCTATAAGCTATAAATAATTTGACATCTTCATGCTTCTTTTTCTATATGCACTCGAGTAATCCATTTGGAATCTAAAAATAGTTTGTAGTTTTTTGTGTAGTTTTTCTCCAGCACACACAATGATGTTACGCTATACCTACTACAAATCTATTTACGTAGCAACTCTTTTTAAAGTAGAAATTGAATTTGCACAAAAAAAGTTGAGACTATACAGAGAAACTTCATTGCTACGTGAGAATTGTATTAAATTGTGTATACACGTAGTTGTGAATGTGTGTGTGTATTTGTAAGATGTAGTAAGTGGAAAGATGTAGACCAAAGTGCATGGAGCATCTTGGTGGTTAGTGGCTGCAGATATTATTTCGTATCAAGTTTGTATTACATAAAGAGTTGTCTAGTAAAATGCAGCGGTGCATGCAACGCAGCTCTTGTCTGTACGGTCTCTTTTTTATGTGCCCTTGGCCCTTGCACAAATCTTTGGGAACAATGCTCGTGCTTTTTACACGAAACAACTCATTCAACAGATCTCAATCATAAGCACTATTTCATTTGATGTTGATGAGTGCACAACACATCAAGGTTGATGTCTCCAAGCTGACAGTCAGTCTCTACCTGCCTCACTCACATGCATTCACACTAAACATACACATGTAGCACACTCTTCTTTTTGTTCCTGCAATGACAATGACTATTGTATAGAGTATACCACCTTCTATGCCACCAACGTAATAACACATAGTCCAGTCACATATAATTACCTTATAAGTGCATTGTTTCTATTTAACATTAATTTAGCAGGTAAACTCTCAAACATTTATTTTCCTTTTAATACGTAATTAAATCTTATCATGCACAATGAGAAATTAAATTGCTCATTTAGTTCACTCTTTTGTCATTTCAAAGTTAACTAGAATAGAAATGATGTGAAATATTTAAGCTGACCTTTTTGCCCCCCGTTGAACACGAATCGATTCGTTTGTATAAGAATGGATAGAAACTTCTCTGAATACTTGAGAACGGACTCTGAAGCGAAAATGGTACCTCCCTGGGAATTTAGATAATTTCCTTCCACTCTTATCTTGTACACTCCCCGCGTCAGTTGTTTCGGTACCTGAAACCATCACAATTTTTGCTCTCTCAGATTAAATTAGAAATCTCTCCTTTACTTAATTATTTTCCCAGTGGGCAATTATTTATAATTAAATATTTCTCACCAAAATGCTGAGAGTTTCTGTGGTTCCAGCCATCATAATTTTACTAGTTCCTTGAATGTCTGCCCCATTCTTAAAGAGCGATAAACGGACATCAATTTCTTCTCGATCAAATTCACTTTGTGTTTCCAACAAGGTGACAGCGGCCGAGTAGATAGACGAAGGTTGAATCAGTGCCGGTGCTGCAATCATGAAGCGACTACAATAATTCAAGAAATATGACTCCATTACTTTTATGTCTTCTCCCTCTACAGTCTTCTACACAATCGGTGAATATACAGAATTTAAAAAAGAATGGCACGTACAGTTGAGATGAATTATGTTGCCTTTTTTCCGCAGTGTCCAATTTCTTATAAAAATATACAATTTCCTCCGAGCCATTATTTCTTTCTCCATTGCTGTTAAACTCGTAATCACGATTGCGGTTAAAATTATTATTGCTATTCCTGTTATTCGTATTCGTATTGGTGAATAAACTATTGAAATTATTCGTAGAAAAGGGTGGTGGTGCTATCACTTGTGCACTAAAACTCTGAAACAATGACGAAACAACAACGAAGGCGGAGAAATACACACGACGGATCCTTTTTACCATCTTCATTAACTGCGGAAACAACACACGTGACGATTCACCATTAAATATTTCCTATTCGTCAACTATTCAACAAGAATAAATGGACACTTGACTGGATTACTTTAAATATAGAATTGTGGACAGTTTTTCAAGAACAATTTGTGCAATAGTTCGTCATATTTATTGTTAGTCTTATTCGGACAGTGACAGTCACTGAAAAAAATTAAGTCTCTCTCGTTCATTGCATTTCGTTTTTATTTATCATCATTGATGTTTTCTCTTGACTTCTTGACTATCTTCTGTTCTCTGTGTGTTATCTCATTGAACAATTGAAGAGATTCCGATGTGAATGCACGTAGTAAAGACACGTAGACAATGTAGAGAGAGCATGAGGACTGAGACTGGTGGTGATGATTTAGGACTGACATTCGTCCCAGCTCAACTGTCAGGATGGACTGAATCTATGAACTGAGTGGATGTAGTCTATCAGGTGTATTCAGTGCTACTCAGAATACAATCAGTGCACTAGACGGACGTCTAATGCGATTCAATTCACAATCAGATTAGAACGTCTATCTACCTGAACACCGGGCCCGGCCTACACTTTGTTCTCTCTCAATGTTCTGTATGTCTGTTTAGGAACGTGCATACGAATATAAAATGAGAGAGTAAGGATTAGACTTGGGATTTGTATACATCGCACATAGAAGATATAGAAGAATGTAATAAAGTAAATAGTCATGTGTATGGGTGATGATGATCTGATGATTCTGGTCTCTGGCCTGGCCTCTCGCTCTCGTCTCATTCACTCTCTCTGTACTCTGTATGTCTGTTCTCGCGAAAATATATTAACTAAACGTACGTAGGTGCTGTGTAGGTAGACAGCCTACCTGTCTCTTGGCCACACAACAGTACACCTACAATACTACCTTCCAATAATAATCCACCGTACCGGTTGCACTGCTGGACTCTATCTCTCCATCCAGTAAGTCCTACCTTAAATACGAAATACAATGAATGCAACAAAGTCTGCTGATCCACTGCTCACAATCACAAGAACTTATGCAAACTGTAATGCCGAGTGGCTCAAGTCAAAGAACTTCTTCCAAAAATACAATGAATGCAACAAAGTCTGCTGATCCACTGCTCACAATCACAAGAACTTATGCAAACTGTAATGCCGAGTGGCTCAAGTCAAAGAACTTCTTCTTCCACATACTTATCATCATATACTTTTACTATTACGCTTTGGCAAGCAGCAGCACACGCTGGCAAAAAATCCATTTTGTAAAACTTCTAAACTACACACAGAGTTAAGTATTTCTTATTATCCGATTAACGCCACTACTCCTTCTCCCATTTTTCACACAAATGAATATTTTGTGGACAAACCAGTAGCAGAAGGTCACATTATATAACAAACATAAAGAAAATCATTGAATCGATATCGACAAAAGAATTTAAAGAGGGCAATCGGAAAAAGTACGACAGAATGGCTTCATGTTCTACAACTTGTATTAATAGCTAGCCACTATATGCTTAACATGGCTTAACCCACCTACCTATTTGTTGTTCTTCAAGTGCTGGAGAGTTGCTGCAGAAGCGGAGAGCTTTGCCTAAGCATTAATAGTTATAACATTTGAATGAATGGAGAAAATCTGAACACAAACGAGTTTCTTCACATTTCAAGCTTATACATTTTCGATCGATTTTCCTGTGTCGCTTTGTGCCACTCACTTTATAAATGTCATTGGCAAAGCAGCTCGCAATGAGAATTATTTCTAGACACGCAAATACATAGAGATTTTCGCTTCATTGAACTAGATTTTATTAAGTTTTTTAATAAGACATTATATTATTAAGTTTTAAGGAATTGGAATGCTTAGAGTTTGCTTCTTACTTTTTCTGCACAATTACCAAGCATATTAGTATCTAATATTGTTGGCCTATGCGACAGTGTACACATTACTGTGGTATTTATAATGCATTGTAGTTCATGAGAGGTACGACTTAAATATTTTTAATGTAATTCACATTAAAGATTCATGAATGGTAACTAAAAGAAGAGTATGAACAAAAAAGAGACGCGTAGTACAGCGACAAAATTGTTTGACTAGTTGAGACTCTGATTAGACACCGTAGCGATTCTCGGAGCCGTCCGCAAGTAGCAAGCTAACATTGCGTGACCCCGTCCACACAAGCTTTGGAGATCGGATTGTATTCTTCAGATTTTCCGGAAGAGGAATCGTACTGATCGTTTTCACGCAACGAGTTTGAGTGTGCCCCAAACCAAACATTCCAGAACTTGATTGCTAAATAAATGGTATGTTATGACATTTGACACGAAATACTTTATTTACAGAAATTGTGCACGGAATCGAAATAAAGAAGAAATAATTACCTGCCAAAACGACATTTTATTTTCTGTGCACGAATAACTGGCAAGGAATTTTCCATCAGGAGAAAATGCGCAGGCCGTAATGGCCGTTGAGTGAGCACCAATTGATTGGCATTTCGATGACCTCAGTTCGTAAATGGCCAAGTTGCCCATCTTTGACCCAACGGCTATGCGCCGTGTCGTTGGACAATGGGATACTTGTGAGAAACGACACAAGACCGGGAATACTTCTGCTAATCCTCGAGTTTTTAAATGCCCATGATCCACACAATGTAGAACTATGTCCATCACCTACTCGTTCAACCAAAATATGAGTTAATAAAGAAGAAAGGAATTGTTTGGTAGTCACATTTGTTTAGATAAGAATCAGGCTTACCTCGACTATCAGCTCTGAGATTTCTGACTGCATTTTTTCAATTAACAATTCAATGACCCGCAATATTTCTGGTTTAGATCGATTCAAAATAATGTTATTTAGATTTATCTGTATGGCTTGTGCATTTTGCTGCAGGGTGTTGTATCTGGCAACTTCTCTCGCCATTGTCGTAATGAAGGCGGCAGGTCGGGCTGTCGCAATCAAAGTCAATGCATGTCTCGCAGTTCGGCAAGCGTCAGCAGGAGGAGTCAGAGGGAGACCGAAAGACATACTACACACAATTGTACACACAAATATATTTTACACGTTCAATTACAAAGTAAACTAAATCATCAATTTCTAGAATATGTAACTTTCAAAACTAACCTCGGAACAAGATTATCTGCCTCGCAGCAAAGTTCCAATAACGCCAGTAGGACTTTGGAGACGTCCAAAAACGCTTCCCAAACCGTAAAACCACGTCCAATTAAATCAATTGCTGCCCGACGTAAGGATGAATAAGGAGAGGTGACAGTGACAGAGTTACCAAGTTTAGCGTGAGCCGCCTGATTAGGACTCAGCAACAAATGTGTTAAAGCTTTACCTAACGCAAGAATTATCATTAACAAAATCCCCGTTGATCCATTATCATGTAATTCCTAAACAACCAATGTTACTTACTGGTCAATCTGGCTAAATTACTGTTTCCAACTCCAAATCCTTCGACTCCTTTATTTTTGGGCATATCGATATTTCTAGCAATCTCTTGTCCGAATTCGGCTCCCAGAACTCCGAGTAAAATAATGGCCGTTGTTTGCTTCCTTTTATGTTCTGAAGGCGAAGGTTTTAAACCAGGTTCTAGTGACGCACAAAAAGAACATAATTAATACAGAGACAGAAAGTAGATATAAATTATATTATAAAAAGAACCTTCAACATCTTCATCAAAATCTTGATCGGAGGCTCCGCCCCCACTGACCGAGGAATGATCGTCACCGGTCGTATCTCCTTGGTTGGACAAGGGAAGTTGTTACCGGGGTCTGACCCTGAGGTTGGTTCGCATTTCCAATGGTCGCATTAGAGAACGGATCCACAAGATGACTGGGTAAGTAAGGAGCCCAAAGATCCACCAATTTTTTCCTTCCCTCGACTCCAATTCTGGAAAGTTCAGCGAGCAAAAGTGCTTGGGCAGCGTCTCTGACTTCAACACAGCGATCCTGCCACCGCAGAGCCAAGGTTTCTACAAGGGGCTCCTTGAAGTCCAACGACTGCCGTAACTTTTCGTGAAGCATGACACAGTGGAGGGTGGCCACCAATGACCAACCGTGTTTCGACGCTGCTTGCTGTGTAACGTAGCTGTCCTCGTTATTCGACACTTGTCCAGTTGACGATCTTGTCGATGGCCTACAAATTAGAATAAGATAATTATTAAATATTTTTCATATTGAAAATGTATCAATATGCTCATCATGTTGAATAATGGGCGCCAATATAATTTGACCTGTGAGCGCGGCGGACTCTTTCCTGCTCTGGAACGAATGTGGCATTTTGCATGGACATGAGAGTGTTTGCAAGCGCCACGATGGTTAATAAGTGATTTGTAGTGAGAATAAGTGATTTGTAGTGAGTGAATTGGAAATTTCCCAATGAGTTCGACTAGTGAACCATTTGACACGCTGGGTGAGACTTGAGGAGAATTTCAGTTCTTCTTCAAGACGATTTCTATTAGCCGGTTTCCATGTGGGCGACATCAACGACATGTAACCACCTTTCGATATTTGGCCAAATGACACAGGAACTAGAGGTTTCAGAAGACCCAGACGAGACTCGCATATAGAGTCCAGTTCCTGATCCAATCCCCAGCCCAACAGAAGAGAAATCAGCAACTGCGCAATTTCCATTGGAATCGTCGACTCAAAGAGAAGATTTCTATTGCGACGTGAGGCAGGCACGCCTGAACCAGACGAAGAGTCACAACCCAAAGCTGGTAAACTGGCATTAGAATCTGTATATAAATCCGTACATAAATTAATTAAAATTCAATTCACTAAATGTCTCATCACAATTTTACCCAACAACAAAGATTCATTATGAAAGAGTATGATTACTTTTCCTGCTTTGTGACTCTTTTTCCTGTTTTATGAGCAAGGCAGATTCGGCTTTTGCCTGAATCTTTTCTGCACCTTCCTTTACCTTGGCCAATAGGCCTGAGCAGCGTGTAAACAATTTTAAGAACAATTGCAATTTACAACTTGGTTAAACAAATTGACGACATTTAATCAATGGATACTCTTTCTTTCCTACCATGCTTATCTTTATCTTTTAAAATTCTCTCCATGTCTCCGGCGCGATCTTTAACTTTTCCGAAGAAATCTGTGAAATTGTTTGTAGGTACACTTTGAAAATTAATATTACAACTAAAAGCATTGAATGCAACTATGCAACTACACAAAAGGTCAATCTACCGGCAATTTTTTTCTGTGCATCGGGACTAGCAGAGTGAGTGAGTGTAAGTATCTTGCAAAATTCTGTTTGACTTATGAGACCCTGTGCTTCGAGTGTAGCCGGAGAAAGTGCTCCGTATTCGTCCGTCAGAAGCTGAACTATCAACGCTTCAATATCAAAGAACAAAACATGAGCCTCCGGATCTGACTCATTCGTACGCAGTCCCTGAATAATAAGAGGAGGCAAGCGAGTTCGGCTGTGATCCAAAGGATCCGAGGCGTGACCTTGTTGACCCTGTTGGTGGAGGTGGTGCAGACCTCGCTAGTTCAGAGATAAATAAACAATATTTTCCTTAAATTATGTTTTCCATTTTATTAATATTCAATTAAAGAATTACCTGGGCAGCGTGTCGTATCGCAGCCAGATTTCTTGACCTCAATCCCCTGAAAAAGTGTACGGCCGGGTTGGCAAGTCCAACATCTTGCATGGCTGTCAAATTTCCATTTTCATCGCAAGCAACCAAAACATCTTCAACAGCATCAAATAAGTAATAAATAATAATATATTATATATTAAATATGTTATTGTCTCAGGTTTATTTATTTAAAAATAAATAGAATATGTAAAAATATTTATGCATTTATTTAAAAATAAATGAATCATCAAGACTGTTTCTTTGTATTACTTTGTAGTGTAGATGCCTTCTACTCTACTCTAACACATGTAAGCGTATACGTTTAGAAATCCTTCTTTGTTTCAAAACAATTCGTTCGGATCATGCGCTGATTGATCGCGAACGCAATACACCA
>JABASC010005384.1:0-10281 GCA_019776185.1 Plutomurus gul
TACTACTAAGCATATATATGTTAGTACATGTACCAGTTTCCCAAAGACACCAGGAATACCCAAAATGTCGATTGTGAACGCTTACATATACATACATCTATATATACTATCTATAGGACACATTAGTTACCTTCAGGAAAAACCTGAAGCCTATATTAACCGACTGAAACTAGAACTAGAGAGAGAAACTACTAAACTAGCTTGGCGCCAGTCGGAGTGCGCCTCTATAGGTTTGTTGACGCTATTTTGCAATCCGAACAGATTTTACTAGACATCTTGGGAAGACTTGAGAATTGAACGGGTGAAGTGTACTGATGTTAAATCTCATAGAGCGGAACGACAACGACAACTTTTATTCTCATGGCGCACGTACATGGATGCGAGTAGAGTGAGTGAAGAAAGTTGAGTGAAGTATTGTAAAGTAGTGAAGTAAAGACACTGATAATTGCCTTTCAAGAAATACTTACATATGTAGATGTACATATAGGTTCTGCAGCTGGCTGTACAATATATATGTGTATATGTATGTATATAGGTAACAGGAACAAGATGCATTCAGAGATCTAGGAAATAGGTATGTAATACATACATACAACAGTGCACAGCACAGCTGCAGCAACATAACATGCAAATACCTCTCATACTTATAGGAATTTCTTTATGTAAGGGGAACGCTGCATACGTAAACACTCATAGCACTTTTGTAGCACTTAAAATAGCCCTATAATGTATGTAGAGTAGTATAGTGGTGTACTTTTACTAGCTTTTAACCCTAAAAGCTCTATTAATATGATTTGAGCAAAAATAGTGTGTACGTAGTATGCACTATAGGCAGATCAATCTAAAATTCGTTAGGAAAAGCAACCGTTCCAAAAGGACGCCACCACCGATGTGCCTTGCCTATCTACTCCCCACACGCAGTAGTTGTATTCTGTAGGTAGTAGTCGTACGTATAGTAGTTCTTGGGTTAAATTTTTGGCAAACCTCTCACTGTCATTCATTACTTATACAGTGATGTGTTTCCCAATTTCATATATCTCACCACCAGTATTCTCTTCTGTACTCCGTATCTCCAGGCCAAAAAAGAGGGAATTGCGATCAAATCTCTACGACGAACTTAAACTATTCACGATATAGTCAAAATTGTTACTGCATAAGTACATAAAGAACGTAGGAACGATAAACAAGCCACACACTACCGTGAAGCGAATCAACTATCTTACTTTTTGTTTTTTATACGGCACTTGTTTACATTTTGCGTAATACGTATATGTGCGTATACATTTTATGGCACATATTGTCGTACAATCTGAAGATCACAATTTGGAGTTGGAGTTTTTACGTAGATAAACGAAACAAAACGTAATTGGAGTCACTCTGAAATGAAATTGGCGACTTGTTTCTGTTTATCGCCTACTCTATGATCCAACTGATGTCTTCCCAGAAGCAATTTGAGTTGAAGACATTCATTTGCATTTCTTTGTTACTTATTAGTGGAAATGAGAATTCAGAGCAATCGAAACCAAAAAGTGAGCCACTGTGACAACGACATTCAGGCTGACAACTCTGACAAGCGTACAAAGGAATTTCAGCGTCCTTTTGATTTATGGGTGTGCAAAGTACCTAAAACAAAATTACGGAAAAATTATAATATTACAGATTATTGCAATGACATTTGAGATACTTTCAATCGTCTGTCCGTAATCGAGGGACGCAGTCGACCGTCGAATAAAATGCATACTAATGAGAATACCTATGAAACCTTAAATGAACCACACAATACCATAAAACATAGTAACATGTAAATAAATCTAAACGTACACTGTAAACAAAGGCACACGATAGATTAGCAAGGTAGATGTGTAAACCGCTTAGTAATACCATCTGCAACTTCAGGAGCCAGTGAAGTGGAACTGTCGCTATGTTTGCAGTCATGGTCTTCTAGTGCGCAAATAGGTATACACTAATGGCACGCTAACATAGCGCAACATTTTTGACACTTTGTCGTCTAACTACAGAGACAACAATCTGAGAAAACTGGTTACATCTGGATTGGCCTTTGCGTAATAGATACATAGTACACATTGTACTTAGGTATATCTGTCCTCCTTCAAAGCAAAGGATTGAAATTACAATTTCTTTTCTTACTTCGTCTCTCAATCTCATTGTATTTCTGGATGCAAAGGGAATTTGTTTACTGTAAGGTTCGTAAGGTACATTGCATGAACCTACATAACATGGTATTCAGTTATATTCTTCTATGCTGTGTATATTCTACTTGCACCAAAGTGTCATTTTTACCAGTACTGGATGTTCCTATCATCTGTACAATTAGCGTATTACAATGTATGTATTTGTGCAAATGTTACGGTCAGTTTGTGTATAGTGCATGCTGCATAATGTAGAAGCTTACTGGGCTGTATTGAATTTTACAACAATGAAATGGTTAGACGAACTAATCCACGATGTCAACTATCCATTTTAAATTCTTTTTCTCTCGCCTTTTGTGTACAATATGTATAATAATGTGACGTTTAACAGCAGATCACCGATTGAGACATAATTTGCTTATTTTGCTAAGATTAGCTCAAAATTACATGTTTAACCTGTTTCGAACCCAATGAAATTGAATTAATGCAAATCGAATCAATATTTTGGAATATCTTAATTAAAAAATTGTAAATTGTGAAGTAAGTTAATGCTACGGTTATCTGTCAGTACAGGTGGGTTGAATTAAGCTTTTTGCTGTGTAAATGTCAAGGGGTTTGCATAAAACAACTCGGGTCTTTACAAAATTAGGCGCTATGTAGAAAATGACCGTAACACAAAAACTAATACATATGCACGTATTTATTTTCAAGACATGTTGCCATTTGTTGCATTTGTAACTGTTCGCACATTCATTTGTGCTTCTTATAGAGTCGCAGAAATCTATTTATATACGAAAACTAACACTGCTTGAAATACGATGACTCTAATTGTAAGATAAATCAATTGTATCCAAAACATAGGGCCATTGTAAGTTTTATGTTCTTTGATGCTACACAAAGAAATGGGACCAAAATTACAATGCAAAATAATTAATTCTCCCTTTTAATTAGGACAACTTATTATTAATGTGACAAGGGTCTGTTGCCTTTGATTCTTCATGTTGACCACGAATAATTGAATATTTTCTCCAGGTGTATTACAGTCATGAGGACAGCACTGCACTGGGTAGCAAACATCAGCTTATTATTGTGGAGTTCTACAAGCAAATCGACAATACTATTTACTTTCACCACAACAATTATCAAGATTTTTTAAAATCAGAATCGGTTCATATTAAATGAAAATGATTCGTCGTTATTATTACCAAGAATGGACAAGACTGAAATAAATAAGACCCAATATATAATCAAATCTAATTTTTATTGAGTTTGCAATGCGGAGAGGCGAATTACCTGGGTCTGTGCTCACTGTGCTGCTGCTTTAATTTTAATTTGAACTGTTCCTTCTACTTTATAAGTATGTATATGCCTACCTGATAGTTGTTTTGTGATTGGAGAAACACTTAAAGCATTAATTAAAAAATATTTGCAATTAAAATATAAAGATAAAATTGAACCATTTTCATTAAATTCTATCCACTCATTGCCTTCTTGTTTTCTAACACAAGATATCAAATAAAAGCGAAGAATTGGTAAGGCAGTTATGAGTGCCATTCCATCTCTGATTCACTCCAGTCTTAATTTCCGACTTGATGAATTGCACACATAGAAATATTATTTCCACGGACAGATTGTATGTTAGTATAGTTCCTGCAGAAGTGCTCTCGATCTCCTTCCAGTATATTTTCATACCTTGAAATTTGAGAATGAACACCAAAACAATTTTTCAGTAACTTAGTAGTCACTATGTAAATGTAAGGAGAATTTCATTCATTTGTCTTGTGCAAGTGAAACAGAATCAAAACAACTCTGGGATTAACCTAAAAGCCCAGCCAAAGTTGTGAGTCCAAGTCCAACTCGACACACTATGCCACTAACACCAAATAGCTCAAACAAATGAACAAGTGAATTTAGCACGGCGCCAAAATATTCATGTTTACTTGTTGTTGCCAACATCTTAACAACGGTTCATTCATTGTTAAAACAGACTTACTAAATGCCCTAGGTAAAACGGAGCGTTTTCTCGGGGTGTCATGCTGCGCAGTGAGGTAGTGGCAAGAGAGTGTTCATGGTATATAGGATTTGATGATGTAACACTGTACAGTAGATTGCTCAGATCTAAAACTCTGCGAGAGGACAGGTTTCCCTAATATATTAACACAAAACTAAAAGCAGGCATTCTCTGTAGACCGTAAAAACTGAAGTGGAGTAGAACTCTAATTGCACAAGTTTAAAATATGGGTATCCTTAAAACACCGTACAAAGGATTTCGGGGAGTATTTTCAGATAAATAAGGAACTTTAAATCAGTTTTGAATATTTTCAATACAATACAATTCTTCATGTAGGTACACATTAAGTATATGGATATGCTATTAAACTAGGCTTGAAAAATGAGCCGTAATGAAAAAAATCAATCTCTTTTTGTCGTTAACTTTCACTCATTTAGGTTTCACCTCTCTGCATAATCAAACCAATAACTGCGTTATACACATATGGATGTCAGAATTGTCTAAAGATAATTCTAGGGTTTTTAATGTTTTGTTAAGGCACTTCCATCCCCGTATTTCTGTGATGTCATCCCATGCTCTCATAAACCAGCCTTTATCATAATTCTAGGGTCTCATAATTTAATAGATACTTACTACATAATATAATACGTGGTTTAACAGAGTTTTAGAACAACGGTGTATAGTAATATTTGTTTCATATTTGCATTATTTCACAAAATGGACCACAATGTTAGTGCACGAAATGCAAAATATATTACCTACACTTTTCCCTTGTATGTAATTACATATACATGCATACATATAACCTACACACATAACGTAACATAATAGTATGTGGCTGTGTGTCTGTATGTAGTATGTACCTGTATTAGTATCATTACTAGTGAATAATTATACCTAACCTTATACCTTAATGTACTGCTTCACACTTCTTGTTAACACTAATAAATTTGTACATTTAAATACATTCGGGAACCACAATGAAACAAACAATTCCCACCTCTGTGGAAAAGTGTATGTATTGAAATGGCTTAATTACCTTACTTGAAACAGTGTATTGAAATGCCTAACCTAACTTTGTGTAGAAGTAAATGCCCACGACCTCAGTTCAATATCAAAGTATATGTATGATCTCATATTTATATATACTTTGATACTATATAGTATTCAACATTGTAGGAAACACAAAATTACATTCTCACTTTACCACCATGCTACTTAATATTAAGGAAACAAATGATTTATGGAATACTCGTTTGATTTCCGGTACCACCAGTTCGACGGATAGTGTTCAAAGCTAGAATTCGATAATGATGAATACTAATATTACGAAAAAAGATATTGTCACAAACACAGATCGTTCTCTGAGAAAATTTCATACAAAGTCAATCTGGAAAGTTCTTCTGTGTAGTCAGTTTTAGTACTCTAGGATAAGGTGGTGAATGAAGCTACGCCTTCATTCAGTAGTTTTGATATTGTTAGAATATGTACCCCACTTTTGTCAAAGGAATAAAACAGAAAAGTAAAAGAAAAAGTAAAAAAAAATAGTCAAAGTGCTGGGAAAAGGAGTCGTGCAAGTGAAAAGAAGAAACATAAAATAAGTAGATTTGAATTGTTTGGAGGAACGTAAACACCTTACATGAGATTAAATTTAAAGCTGCACAATACTAGACGTTTGTATTAAAGTACATACCAATGCGGAATAAAACGTTTTAAAGTATTTTCTTACAAGTGAACACAGAGACGAGCAGTTTTATTTACCACTTTTAGTATGCATAATGTGGTGTTATTTTGAAGTTCATGTGGACTGATTGTACTGCGGGCTACATACGAGGCATAATTTTGAAACAATTTTGATGTATGCACTCGAAGTTAGTAGTTTTAGTGCCGTGGGAAGGATTGTTCAGGTATTAGAGATTTGTATTTTTATGATATCGTTAAGTTCGGGGTAAATCACGGAAACCATCCTAGATTTATATTGCATCCGTGTGCAAATTACAGTAGCACGTAAAAGTTAACCTTCGATAAAAATTATGTCCTTTAGGAAAGACACCCGGTCGGGTAATAATATTAATTCCTACAGTCGATATATTTGCAATCGTGACTTTACTTACTCTTCCAATTACTTAGCATTTCCCTTTTGGAAGAGTGACAGAATAACAAGGTTACTGCGAACGCACGTTCTCATTGTCAGTGTTACTCAATGTTGGTGTCTGTATGCAAACGAGTGCCGACATTCGATTACATTTGCTAAAAGGTGGTATTAGTTTGTGGCGGATCGGCCTTCAGAATTCGGTGGATATAAGATACACAAGACATCAACCGGATGAATGATCACACTAAAAACTCAATATTTAGACATCCCGTCCTTCTCCTTAATTCCTTTGCATAAAACGTGTCTTGAACATGTTAGGCTAGGACGAAAATGGTTTATTTTGATTAAATACGAAATGTTTCGGATAATAATTATTTAGTTAGCATGTATTTTTAATGTCTCCTGTGAATGACGGTCGATGTAAAAGCAAATCCTTTGAGAAAGCAAGAATAATTAATTATGAAAACATGTTTTGGGTGAAGTTCAAAGGAACATGCTCATTTGTAAGAATCAGTTGCTCAAAACAATTTCTATATAATATAAACAAACAACGAACATAGTTATTACGGGGCAAGCACATTTAGATCACTACACGTGTACATATACATGCATTACACATGCTTGTTCGAATTCGTAGCGTAGCGTTTGTAGCTAAAAAAAGGATCTGGTGAACCAAGTTCACGCAGTTACAGAAGGTCATGGGTTAGACACCTTACACATAACGTATATATTTACTTTGACTTTTTTCAAATGAACAATGCCGCAAGCAAGGCCTGCTAATGCATTTTAGAATGCTAAAATGTAACTGATGAAATGTGTATGTATGAACTACTTATGTATGAATTGAACTGATCCTAGTGAAAAATAAGTAGTCCTTAAATCTGAATGGATTTACAATGTGTATTATTAGCATTTTCTGGCTCATTCTAGATTAACACTTGTACCGTGACATAAGCTTGCTTGTAATGATTCATTGGTCAATGTCAGATATACTATTTTTATGGAAGTTAAGGTGTAGAACAAGAATGCGGTCTAGGTCTTTTCGCTGAACGCCAACTGTCTCCGAGGGTCGAACACAAATCATTCATTTCATGATAGCTGATAAAGTCAAGACCAAAGACTCATCGTTCAATCAAGAATTTACGATTTTTTAATGCGAGGCAAAACTATTAGTATGCACTCGTATCTATTTCCACGTACAAATTGTCACAACAGCAAGGTGCTTTCTCCACTCCACTTTCACCAACAATCAGAATTTTCACCAAATTTATTTATTGTAAAAGGCTCGTAAAGCACTTCTGTATTCATTTGGTGAATGAAATGAATGTTTTTGGCCTGCGTAGGCAGGATTGATTGGACTGAAATCATTTTATCTTAATAAACTTTTGCTATATTTTACCTACAGCAGGGAGAAAGTCGACTCATTGTCAGTTGGGCTACCAGTTTTCATAGTTTAACGGATTTTAGAAGATTGAACATTAAAAAATAACTTATTGCTTTGACAAATCCCAAAATCTGGAATTTCTGGTTAGTTTTATTTTTAGCATTTAATTTGTTATTGTTTCGACTTTCTACGTCGTAAAAAGAATGGTGAAAAGTAATGTGACGAGTATATTGTGATTTACGTGTCGCCAACGGCTAAAACTAAATTAAATACACTGTACCCAGCTGTATCTATAAGTAAACTCACATGGTGAAGTATTTGACACTGTATGTTCCCTGTGTAAGCAATTGGTGCACTTTAAATAGACGATGATGGTACAATTGGCATCAATATATCGTTCGAGCTTTTGCCAACACAATCTAGCAGACATGGCAAATTTAAAACTCAAGAATTTATACATAAATAAAATTTATCTCAATTCCGAAAAACACAGGTTTGCGACACGGCAATGGAGGCTTAAAATTTTCTCTTGACATTAAAGAGTTCAAAAGGCGAAAGAGTGACGGACTACGGACCATTCAATATTATTTACCTCTATGCGAAGAGAAAACACCAATCACAAGTGTCACCCTATATGTTATGTCGTAGTCGTAGCCACGTTTTTCCGGACTTAGCCTTTAGTTATACCACTTAAATGTGCATGAATGGCAAAAACAATACAACACACCGATTTCGAACTCCTTCTGTGATACTAATGCTATCGTAGATGAAGTTTCCCCGTGCTCGTAAAATTAGTATTTTGAATGCTAACTTACTGACATAGCGCATTCAGTGCTCAATGGAAAAGTAATTACGGTTACGCTCTGTACTATACCAGTCATGTAACATGCATAATAAAGCAAAAAACATTTCTTGACATTTTTGGCGTGTTTACTGAGGAGTATAGTAAAGGTTAACGTCCTAAAGTTCTTTAACAAGTCCAAAGGGTGAAATCCAATTGCGCTTTGTCATTTATTTTAAGAAACTGTTGTATGTACATTTCAGCATTTGTTAAATAGCGCTTTACATACTGTATTTATTTAAATTGGCATCGCGTAACTCGTATTGTAATTGTTTAGTTGAATAAATTGATGCCTATATACCTTGAAAGACTTTTATGTTAGTTGGTTCCAGCAAAGGGTATCACATTGGATAAAACAGTTTTCTCATCGGGAATTAGGACTGGGGGAGAAAATTTTTCTCCCAGTCACAATGCGTGAAATTGCGGAGAGATAGCCTTGCGACATAGGAGCGAAATTTGGATGACCTAAACTAAACCGGCTAGCAGCATTTCACGATTAATCTTTGGAGGATAATCAAATATTAAGTTATAAGAAATGAAAGAAACTCATAAAGTTCCTTTTATGGTGTCATTATTAGTAAGTAGTGAAATTCATCCATTTCTGTACCGCCTACAACTTGTACTAATTTATTTTACATTGTAAATTGGCTTTAAACGAAAACTTTTGTGAAGTCGTAAATTCTCTTTTAGGCTGGTAGTGCTGCAGGAACGTCCGTCGACGTAATATTGTTTCCTCTGGATACTATAAAAACAAGGCTCCAGAGTCAATCTGGATTCTTAAAAAGTGGAGGGTATTTCAGGAATCTATCGGGGAATCGGTCCAGCATTTTTGGGCTCTGCTCCGAATGGTAACTAACCAATTATTCAATGAAAGCAGTCACATAATGGACGAAGATATGGAATTATGAATTATTTTATGATATTTATTTCTGATTTTTAACTATTGCCAGCTGCTGTGTTTTTTTGTACGTACGATCGATCAAAATCTATGTTAGAGGAAACGTTTAATGTGAATGATAGTCCTGTAATACACATGTCTGCCGCTACTTTTGGAGAAATTGTAAATATTTAATTTATATATACATTCATATCATTCATACGTTGTATGTACATCATACTTCATTATTAAGTGTTTGATGAAAATATTTTTAGGCAGCTTGTTTTGTACGAGTTCCAGTTGAGATTGTAAAACAACGAAGACAAGCTTTTGGAGAGAGAAAAGCCAAAACTATTATTGGCGATATTTGGAAACAAGAAGGTGCACAGGTAATCAAGTAGCTATTAGGCACCTACACATTGTAATTACGTTGCTCCTGCATTTAAATAACAAACCGAAATTCATATTATAGGACTTTATTATTTAGGGATTTTACAGAGGATATTTCAGTACAATTATGAGAGAAATTCCGTTTTCTATAATCCAATTTCCTTTATGGGAGCTAATGAAAAGAAAAATTATTTCCAAAAAAGGCAGCTGTTCTGTGATAGAGTCAGCTCTCAGTGGTGCAGTAGCAGGTATTTTGTTAGCAGTTAATTTGTTGTTCATCACGTATTTGAACTCATTTGACTGTTGATTAAATGATTTATGAAATGAAATGAATGAAAAATTTACATGTACATCATTTAATATTTGTCTAACTATAATAAAGGGGGATTTTCAGCCGCAATAACAACCCCTCTTGATGTTGCTAAAACTCGTATAATGTTAGCTGACGCTGCGTCTCCAGAAGCCAAGGGATCAATTTTTTATATTTGGAAAGAAATTTACCGAGTAAAAGGATTGACAGGGTACTTATCGAT
>JABASC010005385.1:0-10279 GCA_019776185.1 Plutomurus gul
GGACCCCTATTCTAGGTTGTTCCCCCCAATGTTAAATGCATTATGTCGAAAACATTTCAGATTCTACTTTATTACATAAAATAACAATACAAATGTCATTAAAAGGAGCTAAACTTTTTCTGATTTCAAAATGTCCTTTATATGTCATATTTAACTGTTAGTGCAATCAACCCAACCCACCGCTAATTTACAGTTGAAATGCATTGTCAATCAGCTGTTCTTTCAATAAGTTGTCATATCTATTTATGGGGAAGAGCATACTTATATTACAGATTTTGTATTTATGTTCTGATTAATTGTAAAATCTAATGACTCAAAAATGAAACAAAATTATTATTATTTGACTAGTATCTGCTGACAAGTTATGACACGCCAAACTCGATGGAACGAATGTTAATGGAAAATGTAGAAATTCAAATTGCACCCAATATAAATCCTGACGGTTACTCCAAAGCTATTTCCGGAAGCTGTATTAGAGGTGAATGAAGGTATTTACCCCACAAATTAATTCAATGATCAACAATAAAGAAAGATTGTTGTGTAGAAAGGTTTCAAGCATCATTTAAATCCACATTTTTTCATATTTTTGACAATAATGCATCTCCAGATTGAACTCTAATGGGATAAACTTGAATCGGAATTTTTCTGATATTTTTCATCCTGACGAAGGCAATGTACTAAGAGAGCCCGAAACCGTAGCCACCGTGGGGTGGATTCAAAATAACAATTTCCTCATTTCACTGTCTCTTATGAGTGGGGCTTGGGTTGTAACGTATCCCTTCGATTCAATTCCAACAGATGGTAAATTTCTTCTCTAAAACAAAACTATTCAACTTAATAAAAAGGAATTGTGATGATTATAAAAATATGAATGTAAATTATGAATGTGTCATATATTGGTAGGCTTGCCACTAGGCAGAGTGACCATTTTTGAAAGTGGAAAAACCAGTACTATTAATGGATATTTGAACAATTAACCAACTGTTGAATGTTATGTCGAATGTTGACCTTGTTTTATGTTAAATCCCTAAGAAGTCTCAAAAACTGATGAGTACTAGCAAAAAAAACAGGTAGTCTGGGTCTGATTGTCTAATCACCCTGATTGCCACCAATAGAGGATGCATTCAATTTTCTAATATAGTTCTGAGTATCCAAGATGGTATTAATTAGAATATAGTTGGGATTGGCTTGCACATTAAAATTCTGTCCTTTCCATTTCCCCATTCGAATATTTAATATTTGGATAGAATTAAACTGTTTCTGTATTGGCTTTATTAAAAATTCAAAACAGATATCTTAAATGCCAAAAGTGGAGAACCTCATTTGACTCCAGATGATGACATCTTTAAACATTTGGCCTTCACGTACACTGCAACATTTCGTGGTCTTAATGGAACATGGTATTGTCCGAATTTACAGAGAATATTTCCACATGGCATGACAAATGGAGCGGAATGGGCACCAGCAAAAGGTAAAATTGTGTCACATGACCTAAGAGATTTGTAAAATTTCGATTTCTAAGATCGTTCTGGCTTGTTACAGATTTACGATTAAGTGTTCATGAATGTGATGAATTCCTAGTCCCTAATTAATCAGTATGTCTTTATGTTCAATTAAAGATTTAGGAGACTTAAGACTCAGACTCAAGAAACTAATATCTTTTGATTTGTATCAAGGTTGGCTGTATAATAGCTGTGGAAGCCAAAATTTCGAAATACATTGTAATCGGCTTTTTAATACATCGGGTTCTTTTGAAATGCCGCTCTCCAATTGTCATAGAATATGAGTGAAATGACTATTAAAGAGTTAATTAAATAATTAATGTGAGAATGAGATGTTAGAATTGTTTACAGCTACAAACATTATTCTCTTTTGAACGCTCGCATGATTGCAAGATTGCATGAATATGAATGTTGTTAATCCACCCTATTTCAAATAACTCTTGACTGATTAAATGGATATTCTTATGAAATGTGAACGAAATGACCTTTTTTACAAATTAATAAATAATGCATGAGATGAGAGGATGCAAATGAATAGACCAAACACAATATATATTTGCCAATTGTATACCTTAAGGGTGTGTTTAATTTAAAATACTATATAAAAATCATATCTCGGCTTAAGTTAAAATTTTGAATCACCACACATGGAGTTAATCGAATATAAAAAAAATAATTTGTAATCCAATGGTAAGTGCGAATGTTTGAAGTGGTGTGGTGAATAGCCGATATCAAAGAAGCATAAAAGTTGGATTCCATCCCCTGATGTAGATTTGTTCTAGAAAAAAAGAGAAACATTAGAATTCTAAAATAAATGACACCAATTATAAAAGAGTAATAACCAGTTTATTATATAAAATTAACTTACGAAAGAAATTGTAAAGGGGGAAAAAGAATGGAGCCATGATGGAAGACAGAGCGTCGAGTGAAAGAAGACAGGAAAGCTTATGCCGGATCAGAAGTTGCTGCAAACAAATACATGACATTAGATAGTGTAAATTTAAATTTTGATTCCAATTATCCATTAAAAACGCTTAAATTAATCACAAATTCTTACGTTCATCCTCCACAAAATGCACCCTTGCGGAACTGGAGCCAACCGGAGAGCGGTCACAAGCAGGACACCCCGCACAATCGCAGGTCGGCATTGCCAGGGCGATGGCGGCAGCAGCCTGGTCAATGCACTGCTGGCAATGGCAACTGAGGGGGTGTCTGCATCTCGGACAGGTGACTCCAGGTCCGTGTCTGCATTTTCTTCGACAAAACGGGAAGCACATTGTGGGAGGATGAATTTGAAGGTGAGATGAAAGAAGAGAAATGAAAAGATTGGAAATTGAGAAGAAAAAAGGGAAAAAAGTGAAGAAAGTGAACTGGGAATTATAGAGAGAGATGAAACTTCGAATTGAACAGCAGTACATCAGAAGACAGAATGAGCTCGGTAGAAAAGTTCCATCTCCGATTAAGCTAAAGTTTTTGCAAAGATGAAGCTCTTAGTCTCATCTACCAATGGGACAATTGCACGTGACCTTTGACCCGCCTTTGGACTATCGTATGACCATATGACATCGTATGATTGGCTCCTCACGGGATACTGTCTACACAGCACACACAAACAACGTGGATAATATGCACGCTGTGCACTGAGCCCTACCAATATATTCTTTTGGGGAGTGATGCCCTATGACCTAACATATTAAGGAACCTTTGACTTGTCCATATGATTTGCTGTTATGCGGCTCATCATTCCTGAAAGGATGGATTGATGGGGACTTGCACATTGCACATCACGGATTTGAAATGTCATTGTGTATGTAACCTTTGAACCAAATATTTAAATATTTAAACTGAAGATGGCAACGCAGTTCTGTAATTGAACTTGAAAATAAAAAAATAAAAATAAATCTGAAGATCATTGGATATGAATGAATTGTACTTAGAAAAACGTAAAGCTTTTGAAACAACTTGTATAAATAAAGAGTGCATGGACGTAGTTGAACATCAAATCAATTTGAATGAGTACTGAAAATTTCTTTCACCAAACAAAGTAGCCCATAAATTATAAATGCAAGGAGAGTATTTGCAGTGAAAAAATGTCAAATTTGAATGTATAACTATTATTAAAGCTGAACATCTGAATATTTTTAACAGAATTTTATCATTTGTCGCATCAAATTATTCCCCGTTATTTTCATTCTCTGCAGTTGTTTGTCTATCGTGGCAGTAACTTACAATTAGAGTAGAATACTAATGCAACTGTGTCGATTTTTAATTCGCATCGCTATCACCATCATATTTAACTTGGCATTTGTGCAAAATATTGAGACACTGCACAGCCCACATCTATTTACATATGAATATGCGGTCTTTTGGTTTCTGTGGTTATTTCTTCTGTGTAACAACAGAAAAGTGTACAAGAACTAGCCACAATCTCTTCGCAACAATCTGACATGATTTTCTGTCTGGATGTTTCACTGTCAGTTGGAAAACCTCCACTCGATATTGTACAAACTCACACAGCCATCTAATTTACTTACATATCCAGTATATTCATATATTTACAATTAGTTACATACTTTTATACGAACCAAATACATATACATATTTTTGACGCAAATCCTTATAGCTGTATATACATTTAAACCTATGACTTACATGTTGTAAGGCGTATGTGTCCTGGAAAGCCATCAGTCATTCTCTCACAGCTTTTTATTTGCTTAACAAAGGTGCCAAGTAAATAGGGTAGGGCTGGAAACAGCTCTGAATGTTAAAAGAAGAAATTACTGTGGTTATTTTTTCCTCTATTTCTGCATAGGTTAGACAAAAATTGCTGAAAGAACTAATGACTTGGCTAACAACTCACACTATCATGTCGAATCGCATTAAAGCAACAATCAAGTAAGCACTCGCGGAGTGAGCATTCACAATGCATAAGCTTACTCAGCCATACCTACTTGCATGTATTAAGAAAAATATGCGTTTTACCATACATATTTTATTTTTTCTATGCATAAGGCATAAGAAAAATGAGCTAAAGTTGCTTTAAGGCAAGACAGGCACACTAATGGTAATTGAGAGCAAACCTCTTGGAGTAACGCTTAAAGTTTCTAAATGTAAAACTATCGAGCAGCATCGTGTCCAAGATCACAGGGCACCAAAAGAATTTCGTTAGACAAAATTTGGCTGGATTTTTGTTCAAATGTCATTAATGCTGGTCAGTCCGCGTCTGTGGACGGGCTCTATAGATTTCCGTTTGACGCCGGGTGCCACAAATCCTGTGTCCGGTCCTGTTTCGAATCGAGTACTACACGAGGCTGTGTCCCATCGTCTTAAAATGTAAGTGTGCACTTGTGAGCAATTTTGGGTAATTGTCTGCCTGTGTATTACTGTATCTGCTGTATTTCCCATGCGATTTGTACTTTGTTTGTACTACTGGAATGTGTTGCTGTGGACTGATGTCAGTTTACGTGCATGCACTCATTAGCGTTAAAGTATTTTAACAAAGATATTTTCCGAAATGAAACATGCACATTTCTTTGCTAGTGAACAAGTTATTGCAGCTAAAGCAAACATCTAATATATATGTATACGCCTCGATATTTAGGTATTCTTGGGTGTGGGTAATAACATTGCTTTTGTTTCTCTCTATTCAGACAGACACTAGCAAAGAAACAAAGTACAGCCCAATCTGAGTTCACAGTAAGTACTTTAACTCTATTCTATGCAGGTACACCTGCACAGTAGGAATAGTTGTCATATTGCATGTGTGAGTGCAATAAGAGAGCCCATCATTCAAACTATGCACTATGGACGGAGACTTACTCAATTGCCATACATTGTGTTCACTTCCTTGCTCTGAGCAAGCAGCATCGCGTTTCGAAGATTGAGGAACGTCTCCTTCCTAAAATACATAGGTAGCAATGTCATCTTTCTAGATCCCATTTGGCATAATACCACAACCTTATTGCCTCAACTTTTTCTGTTCACTACAAGGTGAGCATCTCAATGTTACTGTTACACTTCTCTCTAAATATGTTCTACATAGACTCAGTCTATAGACTGCTTTAAGACACGTGAATTTCTACATACTATTTGTATTAACTGAACATGAAAATTAGCATTTATAGTTAAAGAGTACTGGCACTTTTGTTGTTACAACCGCATAAAAAATTTATTGGTCAAAATTCCGAGGTTTGTGTTGTTGGTTTTTATAGCTCTATTAGCACGTATCAAATGGGGTCTAATGTCGACTCGAGGTCACATCACTCTTGAAGACTGCTAAAACTGCTTCAACGATATCGTACAGTAATATGGAAATCCTCAGAGACAGAATCAATCTATTCATTTCCCTTGTGATCAGTAAAAAGAGTGTTAAAAACACGCAATAAACGTAAACCCGCCGAGGAATTCACTGCAAGGCACAAGGGAAAAGTCTTTTTCGTATTTTACACAGTCGGTTTTAAAAATCCTGAGCTAATTGTTATCCTAGAGAATTCATACGTGTTTTTGAACGCACTTTACATTTGAGAGCACGTCTAAATAGTGATGTGATGCAGATTATACGACTGGCACAGCCCCATACAAACAAGAGCTTTGATACTTCCTTCTATATATATAGCTGCTTTCATAAGCCTCCTACAATTTCCTGATTTAGATTGCTGTACTAATCTACATGCTGCAATTCTTCATACAAACCAAAGAAAACAATAAACATTCCCCAACTATAGACGCTCTCATTTACTCTGCACGTAGTGTGTCTATAAGTAGAAATTTTTGTATGTACATGCAGTATGCAGAGATTAAAGAGATTAAATCAGGAAAGTGAACAATGAACTGAACAGAAAAGTCATAAACAATCGTCAGTTATCTTTCATCATCTAGTTCAATTGTATAGACACATGGATTGAATTTGGCCACGGATTGTGCATGTACAGATAGGCGGACACATGTCATATTGTAAAATAAAGTTAATTCCAGAACGACCTTAAGCATGCTTTACTGTAGGTTTAAGTACACAGTGGGGAATCCAAGGAAATTGGGAGCCATCTCCTCCAGACAGAAAACATTAGCCGCTGACATCAAGATTTCCAAAAAGTAGTATCGAAAATAGTCCGTGGGTCCCATTTTTTCAAAAAATTGTGTTGCAAAAACCCATAATGTATTTCACAAAACCATTTTGACAATATAATTGTCTGCATAATTAAATATGTAGTAGGATGCACCTGGTAAAAGATACGGAAGGGCAAAAGTGTGATTGTTCACTTTTGGAACACCCTGTTACACCAAAGGTGACTGAACTAAGGCATATCCTATTGTATTGCGCATGCATACTTTGTGGCATTGTAGTTGATACTTTATTTAGTGTTCCAATGCATTATAGTGTCCTTTCCACTGAATGTATGTGCTTACTATTGGTGTCCCAGTGTACTCATTGTCAGCAGACTTATATTGTATACAATTTGAATTGTGTTAGTGTGTAGATAACCAAACTGTGTAACGTTCATAATAGTTCTCAAGGAATTTGTCGTATTTCTTTGAATGTAAACATATATCTACATAAATGAATAACAACCGCTAATACGTAATATAATGGTAGTCAGTAGATGATGCTAAAATAGAAATATCTAGAGTAGTTACCTATATGTATGTATACTAAAAATACATAGTCACATAACAAGAAAAATCTAGATCTGACGGTGTAGTATACGCAGTGGAACCATAAATCCTGGCACTCCGTTTTTTCCGGAAAAATTCATTAAAATAAGTTTATTTGCGGTCAAAAATGTATTTGCATTATTGCCCACTTAATTTTAAGTCTTCCAACTGACCCCCCTTAGTTTTGATTTAGGCTCAGAGTCGCTCTGAAATTTTCGGTGGGCGGTACGCGAAAATAAGTTACATGCGTAGTTTATTTTTTGGAGGAAAATTTTTCAACGTTGAAAGCAAATTCAACAAATAAAACGTCCGTACCTCTGCAAAACGGATATAAGAGAATTCAATTCAGCAACGGAAGTCCAAGAAAGCTCGTAATCCTCGCTCATAATCAAATGAATGTGAGTAAACTGGCAAGATAAAGCAAATTTTCACTTTTTCTCTCAAGGGGCAAAAGCTAAGGTTATCAATTAGCTGTAATCCACGTTGGAACCCATAGTAACACCTTTGGGGTCTTCCCTCGTCAAAATGAGGATTACACTTTCCAACTAAATTCTGCTCCGGCGCATGGGGCGAAAATAGTACAAAGTGATCAAAAAAAGAAAATACCGGACTTCAGAAGGTTATCAGAATATACATCGGCATCTCCAGACTTCAATCTACCGGATTGCAAATTGGTTTGATCTAAACCTTACACTACTTTTGAAGGCCGCTACTAAAAAATTTCCAGAGACTCTCGGCCTAAAACAAAGCCGAAGGGGGGGGGGCACTTGGTAGACTGAAGTGTTTTTTTGTTCGAAATTGAGTGGGCTACAATTTCAATGCGGCTTTGACCGTAAATAAACTTTTATTTGAATTTTTGCTGAAAAATGGAGTGCCAAAATTTATGGTTCCACTAGGTATTTGTATCACACCAACGTGCGAATGCTAAATCTAGAATGATACTACATGTAAAATATTTACCGGCACTATTTTATGTAGACACCCCATTCGTGTACGGAGATAAGTATACATTAGGTATAGAATGGTGTAACAATGCACCCTTCAATTTACCCTTCACTTACTTGTGTTTTGTATCCGTATATCCATCATATATACATGGGACTGCTTTGAGAGAATTTTATTCTCTCAGAATCCCATCTCAGGACGCATTAACTCAAATCAACTTACTTCGACTCTTTGCTGTTCGTAGATGTTGGTTGAGAAAAGAAAATAGAACAATCGACAATTGTATTAATACTCGTTGGTTAGTTTCTTAGCCACCGTGAAAAGCCTGTGGATGAGTAGAGCACAGAGTGGTGGAATAGTAGGTACTGCACTACCAAGAAAATTCTTGGTAGTGCAGTGTGCACTACATCCAATTAAATTCTTTATCTTCCATCTCCTTTGACATTTTCACCTGAGGAGTGATACGATGAGATCCATAAACTCCTTGCAACAATACATAATGCAATAGTCATGAAGCCGTGCACACTATACATTCTTTGGTTACATTGCATTAAATTGGAATTTGAAGTCGTAAAGTCAATGGCTTCCCCAATTCTAGCGGCATTTTAAATATATGGGCCCTACTTCATAGATTACACAAATTCATGGGATAGCGTTTAGTTAGTGTAACCACAAAATGTTGGCCACCTTTTCCCATCTGTCATGATAGCCGAGTGTGCACGGTGTTCTAATCCCTGACAGCGTAATATGCACTGTGCGTAGATCAAGCAGTCGAGACTCGAGACTCGAGAGTCGTTTTTTATCATAAATCGAACAAAATCCGGTTTACGTACATTTCTGACTGCAAACTCTTTCGGAAGCTTTCGAGCACTATTTAGAATGCACAATGAGTCTAATTATAACGTTCATTCCTCATTTTATTTTGAAATTTTCTGTGATATTTTGTGGTTTGGCATTTGGTCTACTGTTGAATATGGATGAAAAAATGGAATAATGATAGAATCTGTGTACAATATTCTGAAATGCCTTATTTAAGGCATTTCGAATATTCGAAACTCGCATTTTTTTCTCAAACTGAGAATCAAATTCCAATTGCAGTACAAATGAAATATGTAGGAACGAAATATTTATGGTATGACATGTGAGTAAATATGTAAGAATTTCCACAGCAGCGTCAATTATAAAATGATGAACAACTATTTAAAAGTATATTCTATTTAAACTTCAGAAATACACTTATTTTCGGTTAGGCCGGGGGGTCTGGTGGGCAGAGCCCACCCAGGACTGAACGTTTCTGTGAATATTTTTTACTTTTCTAAAGTTGCAATGCTTTTTTTTGGCCAAATACCAATATGCACAAAAAATGACATATACACCATTGAAATCAGCGTAAAAAACTGAGTCGATTGACATTGGCGTTTCACATATATTAATTTGCGAGGGACCCCTATTTATCTAGGTTGTTCCCCCCAATGTTAAATGCATTATGTCGAAAAAATTTCAGATTCTACAATGTAATAAAATAAAACTACAAATGTCATTAAAAGGAGCTAAACTTTTTCTGGTATCCCTTATTGTGTACACCTGCAGGGTCCACTAATTTCAAAATGTCCATATATGTCATATTTAACTGTTAGTTAGTGCAGCCAACCCAAACCACCGTTAATTTACAGTTGAAATGCATTATGTCAATCAGCTGTTCTTTCAATAAGTTGCCATATCTATTTATGCGGAAGAGCAGTACTTATATTACGGATTTTGTATTTATGTTCTGATTAATTGTAAAATCTAATGACTCAAAAATGAAATCAAATTGTTATTAGCCAGGACAGGACTGAACGTTTCTGTGCATATTTTTAACTTAAGATTTCATTCCATCATTGTTAGGAAAACTTCATTTGCCCACGTTCTATTTTCAACATTATTTAACACTTTTCGTCAATTTTCTATTTTTTGGGCCAAATACCAAATTTGCAAAAAAAAATGACATATACACCATTGAAAATCAGCGTAAAAAACTGAGTCGATTGACATTGGCGTTTCACACATATTAATTTGCGAGGGACCCCTATTCTAGGTTGTTCCCCCCAATGTTAAATGCATTATGTCGAAAACATTTCAGATTCTACTTTATTACATAAAATAACAATACAAATGTCATTAAAAGGAGCTAAACTTTT
>JABASC010005386.1:0-10279 GCA_019776185.1 Plutomurus gul
TATCAGATGTAAGACCGGAAACGTCTTCCTCTCGCTCCCTGTGCACACCATCCGCATCCATCAGACTCGTGAATGGAAATGCACCTAATCATTATGCTCACACTTTGTTCCACAACACATCCACTCGTCCACTCCGCCCCACTTAAATAAAGTTATAAGCCAACATCTATACGCTAAATACATGTACAATGTTTAACGCTTTCATCTTGCCCCACAATCACCACTGGTCACTAAAACTAATATGCCTATAGTCTCTTGTATGTAGTGGACAATGAACTATAAATAACATGCACAGAAGCACGCAGTGTCATCCACTAAATTGGCATTGACCTTTAATTTAAATTTAATAACTTTACTGGCCACTAGACAAGACATTTAACATTGTTAGTGTCATAAATCATGGAACAACATTGGAATTAATGCTCCTCACTCGCTCAGTTGACTTGACTCTGTACTCTGTACGTACATATAATAAGTAATATATAATAATAATAATATAAATATGAATTCAGAAAGCACGAACCAAGGTGGTCATTACAATGAGTACCAATAATCTATATACTAAAATATAATGTGCTTTAATAACATGTAATAATACATAATCTTTATTGAAGGCAGTAAACTGATAAAACTATATCCTCTTATCTTGTGGCAGCTGAACAGATTTTTTTGAATCTTTCAACATTTGACCAAACGTGATGAATCGTGTGAATGTCTATAATAGAAAGCGGATCTTCGTTCCACTCTCCATTCTTCACATCACAAAAAACCAACTCTCATTCATTTTTTCGTGATCTGTAATACTGCTGCAGTCTCCCATTTAATCTCCCTCTGCTCTTCAAATCTCTTGACAATTACCAATCCTGAGTGCTCCAAATCTTTGCAGCATTGCGTAATGTGACTTGGCTATCGAGTGACATCATCCGCAACACCGTCCTCTACTTTCTGTTCATCTGTCAATTCTTCGTCCGCGGAACTGCTGTCTCCGACATTCTCCGTTTCCCTATTGGACACCACTGATTCTGCAGTGTCCGACCTTTCATGTTCCCCCTGAACCCCATCCTGTGGCTGCTGTTGTTGCTGCTGGTCGATTTTTTGGAGACCATAGGAAGCGATTGCGCTGAGCACATGACAAATGGCGGTGGTGATCAGAACAATGGTGATGATGAAGGAGATCAGGTAGAGACGGTACGATGCAAACAGCACCACACACATTGACATCATAAATAGCATGTAGCGATGCAGACTCCAAATCAATCTGAAAAGAAAAACCCGGCAAATTATATGAGCACAAAGTTTACTAAAACTATTACAATTTCACTTTTCCACAACAGATATACATATTTAGACATTAGTTTGTTATACAGCGAAGAAATAAATAGGAGGTCACGTCGTCAGAATCAACATTAACTGTAATGCTGTTGGTGTCATACTCATAAATAAAAATGAATTGAAATGAATAAAAAAAATGACGGTTGCATTAATAAAATTTGTAGATATTGACATACGGATGAAAGGAGGGGACATTCTCCTGCCAGAGAACGGCCACTGTAGGCAACAGCATGAGAGAAATATAAAGAGACAAATCGTATTGAGGCACTTGACCAAATCTGAAAGAAATAGAAAAGTTCACATGAAATTTAATCCATGTTCAATACTAAGGAATATGTACGTAGTCAGTCAGAGTTCTCGTGTCGTGTCCTCCTAACCCGTAGTTGTTGATCCAGAAGAGTAGACTTGGCACATTCAGCAGCCCAACCACAAGCCATAAAAGTGAACAAGAAAACAGAAAATTAATTGGTGACAAGGATTCCTTCACTGACTGAATCCGACAGCGTGCCAAGTTCTCCACAATTTCTTCGTACATTTTAAATAACTGAAATCAACACACAAAATACAAAATCCAATGAACAATACGAACAATATTAACAAATCAAAACGTTCAATTAGTTTAATAGAATATTTTGCACAAATGCAGTCTTCAGAGCAGAGTCATGAATGCAACATTTTTATTAACAACTTTGAACCAATTTTGTGAACAATGGAGCGACAGTTTGTTTCATGTCGTCTGCTGGTGTTGTTGTGGGTCGGGCGGGAACTCGGTGTAAAGAATGGCAGTCAAGTAATCATGAATTCGTGTTAATAATGGCATACCTTAAGATAATGTAGGAAGACGGTTACACAGAGACTTAGAGCCCCGCAAGTTCCCAGTGAAAGTGAAACTAGAACCACGGAAATTGTGACAGGAAATTTTGAAAAAGTGACGTCAACAGCGATTTCCGTGATTTGTGTTGGTAACCTCAAATTGAGCATCTGACCCAGCCTCGTCGTTACAAGCCTAATCATTGGCCACATTGAAACTGAATTAGTATAACCATTACATGATAAATATTTACACCAGTGCATAATTATGAAAGGCGACTGACCTCATGAAAATTGCGTTTGCCGCTGATCCTGACATTACGATCAAGTACCACGTGGCTGTGGCCGCTGCCAAAACGACAAAATAGGACACCAAGTACATGAACATGGGCAACATTACGTCGTACTCATCTCTGTGAAACATTTGCAACCAGTCGGTCCTGTAAAACACAAAGGAATGAAACATTAATTTGGCCTTTAATTGTTTAGCCATTATTACATATGTAGCACTATTTCAGTGTAATAAGATAGTGTCAGCTGACGAGATGCAGGACAGAAAGAAGGAGATGGCCAGTCCTGGCAGCAGCGTCAGGTAACAACAGTTGGACAACATGACAATGTGGAAATTGCGCCAATCGGTGTCTTGCTGCAGAGCAATACAAAGAATCACGGTACTCGCGACGAAAGACGGGAGAAGTCTAAAATACGTTTTGAAAACATTTCCCGCCGTTTTCAAGAGGGAAACCGTAGGGCTGCAAACAAATATGTTTATTATTAAATACATACACATCGATTCACCCGAATTCGAATTGTAGGCAACACTTTATGCTTACGTGATTGAATATTTACACTTTTGATTCAGATAAAACTCTACGAAAGCTTCTTCCTTTGGGCTCTTGTAGCTCACGATCAAACTTTCGTTTCTGAAATTAACGGAATAGATAAATAATGCTGTAAATAATTTAAAAATATACGTATGTTATTTACTTATGAAAAAGTACGCTTTAGCCTTACTTGAGAAATCGATAGTGGCGCATCTGACCGTTTGTAAATACACCGACAGACTCATAGTCGTTGCAATCACTTTTCACTTTAATGTTGTAGGCCATAAGTTTCGAATGATTCTTGTCCATTGACAAATTGTAGTAGAGTCGCCCCTCGGTTTCAAATTTCCCCAAAATTTGCAGAGATTTATCATACACGTCAACATTCACGCATACCTTAAATAAATAATTATTAATCATTACAATTAAGCACTTTTGTGTTATATAATCCCAGGTTATTATACTTACTACAAGGCAACTGGCAAGATAAAAAAATGTCAAATTCTTACCTGATGTAAATTAGGGTCGAGTTTGATAACAAGATGTGAATAATTAAGGTCACTCTCTAAATGAATGGCTTTCTTTTTCCTCAAGAAATTTGGAAGTAGAAATCCTCCTGGAGAAAGGTTTTCCCCCTTTGAACTATCATTATAAAAATAAATGTAAAAATGTCAATAGTTATTGCCGTCTTTAATAGCAAATGAAAAAGTAAGAGTTTATGGTCAATCACAGGAATACGCACCAGTATCGTACATTTTCTTGAATATTTTGACTGGTGCACCCGAAAATCCAATCCTTAGCTCCTTGTGCTATTTGTTACGACTACAATTCCTTGTTCCACATTTTCCCCATTCATTTTTTCCCGAATAATTTTCATCGGCAACATCAAATAAGTTAAGCGACTAACTTTCATACAATAGTTCATTTTCAATATCTCGATGAAATCTCCATTGTATTTCAATTCTTCAGGTAATGAACGAAAGGATTTTCCTCGCGAACGCTGCCATCATTAAATTAGTAACAATATAGGCGATCATTATTAATCCTAAATATTTGATTGTGAGTGCAAGAAATGCATTAAAAAGGTTTCGAAAAAGACGTGAATCACAAATGCATACTATGTACAATAATTACCTTTGCAAGATGATAATTCAAAACATTTTTTGTATAATTGGAGTCTGCGATTGAATAATATCCATTTTGAAAATGGACTAGATCAAAGAGCGACCTGACGATGGCCAGGACAACTTGTTATTTTTTGTATAATTGGAGTCTGCGATTGAATAATATCCATTTTGAAAATTGACTAGATCAAAGAGCGACCTGACGATGGCCAGGACAACTTGTTTACACCAAACAATGCAGAGATGATCTGTGGAAGCCCAGGCTGTAGGTACTCCTTCTGTCTGTAATGTAAATAATCTTTGCATTCAGTTTTAATCTCACCAATCAAATCGCTACCAATTAGCAAGCATTGTTGCTTTTATTGCAATTTTACTTTTAATTGAGCATACATTGATATGAATATCATTATGATGGTTAAATGTAAATTTCTCGGGCACAAGAAAATCCCTTTCACCTCCCGCTAAACTGACAAGTGTCTTTGTCACTTCGCTCTTACTCCAGTTTCTGTTTAGTGTGTAGTAAAAAATATCTTGCTCTGGATCCGTCATCAGAATTGGATGTGAGTGTGGAGTTGACAACGTGATGAAAATGTTGACACCACTTGTCAAAAGGGACCGCGAAATCAAACCACCCTGTTATTGTTGTAAATTGAGTTCATTCGAGTAAAGCTGTATCATATGAATGACCTGCTGCTAAATATTATATTCTTGTTAAGCATAAATAATAAATGTACCTGAGAATGACCAATTAAAATGACAGCGTGAAAATCACCATAAAAGGACCGAATTTTCTCTAAACAAAGTCTAGAGAATTCGCTTTGTCTGTTCAGGACGTAACCGTAAAGTCCAGAAAGTTCTTCGTTGAAAGAAATGCTAAAAAAGTCAAAATGGAAAGGAGTTCTTGAGTCTTCATATTTTTTTAAAGCCACAGAAGCAAGTGACCGCACTAGAATAGAAATATTATTGAATTAACATTTTAATTATTGAACTGATATATTATTGTACAAGTATTGCGCCAGCCAGACACCTTGTTTGTGAGAACCACCATTTCCGGGCAAAAATAAGACAGGCACTCCGCTGAAAGCAGAATTTTTCGCATTGACAATATCACGTAGATTTTCAGCATAGTAATAGAGCACGTACATGCGGTAATTACTGTCTGCACTCACGTCAACATTCTGTTGTAATATATTCAAAAATATCATTTAAATTGCTTGGTTGAAAAAGTGCAATAATTATTAGTAGGGCTTAATACGACAATAGTGGCCCCTGGCAAATGAAGATGTGTGACATGTCAATCGACTCCACATGACCGTTGATCTTATCCACCCATCCCCGAACCGCGAACTCTAAATCTACGACCTCTACGGAGGGTCAAAGTTTAACACGTGCTCTATATGTATTATGCATAATGGATGGATTTTGACATTTTGGCTGAATTAATCCTTGTTGATTTTATTTAATAAAAGTCAGGTTAAGTGAACTTTGAGTCCTGCTAGCTATCCAAGTAAATTATGTGCTTTTTTGGTGTTTTTTTTTGGTTGGAATTTTTGTCTTTTTGCGATTTATTTTGCGACAAAGCACGTGTTAAACTTTGATCCTCCGTAGGGGTCGTAGATTTAGAGTGCCCGGGTGGGGATGGGTGGATAAGATCAACGGTCATGTGGACTACCTCCCTACCCAGTTTGGTCCAATTCGTCGGGCGGGTTAAGGAGTTTGTATGTTAAAGCATGGGAGGGGGAGCTGAAAAAATTCCTGTCTTCTTACAAGTGAATTAGAATGTGACGGCCAACGGAGGTAACGAGGTAACTGAGGATAACGAGGTAACTGGAGTTACCCGCTGCCGAAGTCCAACCGGTAACTCTAATATGTAATATTTCGTTCTAATTGCATTATCCCCACAATTTTTTATGTATTTTTAGATTTTAAATGCGATTTTTGAGCCAAATACGCATTTGCACAACCCTTCACATAAACCGTTGGAATCAGCGTAAAAAGTTGAGTCGATTGACATATCACACATCTTGATTGGCCAGGGTCCCCTATTGTCGTATTGTTCCATTATTAGATTAGTTTGTTGTTTTATACAATGAATTGAGGTTGCTGATACATGTACGTCATCTGACATCGGTTGGCTTCATGGCTTTTGAAGAAATCGTAGGATCCAACCAGAAAACAAGTGAATGCTCCTATTGACAATGCGATCGAGAAAACATTTGCAACACCTTTTGATATCTGTCCAGTCATTGTGGATTTGGGAACACCTGAGGCGAGGCAAGTGTCAGGCCGGGATCTCTATGGCCCACTCGGTGACCCGACCCACCACACCACAAATATATCACCAGAGTCCCGATGTCATGTGTGATCCGTCCGTCCGTCCGTTGATCAGATAATCAGATCATATGAATAAGTGCTTTATGCTTTGTGACAATGACACAATGTCATTGATGAATGAACAACACAAACGCTAACTAAACCAAAACCAGTCAACATATAAAAGTCCAAGAAAAATATTTTTGACAATGGCAGGAAATGACTTTTATCTGATTATCTCAAATTTGGTGAATACGAATTTCTGTAGCAGATTGTAGTTCTCCCTGCATTTCCTTCATGCTTTGTTTGCATTTCCCAAGACAACAACCCAAGATGAATCGACGGTTTCCGTGGTGTCGGCTCTGTACATAAGGTGGGTCCAATTTGGCTATACAATTTTGTGAACATTTATAATAGACTTTTCGGACATTGACCCCTACATTTTGTAAGCGAGATATATGTAGTCATGGTAACCCTGAGCCAAAAGTCTATTATAAATGTTCACAAAATTGTACCGCGAATTTCAATTTGGACCCACCTTATGTACTGTCGATTCACATTGGGTTTAATATTAAAGGTTAAAAAAAACATTTTGTAACACCAGCAGATGTCCGAAAATACAGATAAATACCTTAATTCTACACATAAAATATTGAAAAAGGGAGAAATGTTTTGGCACGCAACGCCGGGGTGTGGTAGTTACTCTGAAAATTAAATTCATTTCATTTTTATATGTGTCTGAGCATTACAGTGGACGTTGATTTCCATGTGGAGACACAATAGAAACACTTCGTAATGTACCTTTATGGGAACTGTGGCGTACCTGCCAAGTAGAACAGGTAGGTCAAGACGAGAATTACTCCTTCGTACCAAAACACCTTTCGATCGTGCAGCACATAAATCAGCTTTATGACGGAAGCGAAATAGAAAACGGAATCCCGTGACAACGGATACCAATCCAATTGCAATGCCTGAAAAAAAGAAAGGCAATAAATGATCGGGCATTGTGAAACAGGTTTTGCATTAAACGTATTTAGCTCCTTATTTGTTATAATGTTTTTAATTAATTGTGTATTTAGAGTTCAAAGGGTGATCCCAATTCTAAATACCTCAGAGGCTGCAAGGGAGCAGAAACCTCCAACAGCCAGTACATTGAACACAGCGCTTCCTGTTAAAAACAATTTATTTTTCTTAGATTTCCGAAGATCTTTCATGTTAGTTTTTCACAATCTTTCATAAATGTTATCATATGTTACAGCACCGTATCAGCCCCCAAATCAAATAATTTACGTAGAAGGGATGTAGAAGGGGATGCGAGGGTTGTGGCTAAATTAAAATATAAAGGATAGGACCCGGGACCCACCAAGGACTTTTTCTGGATACGCACCTGTATGTTACCATATTTGTACAATTGATGCTAACTTGCCTAAAACCGTTCCAATTCCAATATCACCCTCTATAAGGAACGTACCTGCAAAATAGAGATTAATTCTATCAAGTCAGGTTACAATTGTAAATGTGCGAGTGTAATACATTTGTTAAAAGTATGCATGGAAAACCCTGAGATTGATAACCAAAAACTGTAGACACAAAAAAATCAAATAACAAGACGTAACCAAATTTACGTAGCAGAAAGGAAAAAAAATGATGAGATAATAATTTTTTTAAATACTATATAAATAGAAATCTCTGTTAAAATAACCATCAATTATCGCGACCCCATCCCTACGCGTGTACCTATCACATTGGTGAACAGTTCGGGAGAGGAAGTGGACATTGCCATAAAAGAAGCACCAGCCACATCGGTAGGGACTCCAAATTCTGAAATGAGAATACAAATTGTTCGTACATTTTGTTAATCCATAAACATTCTCTTTTGTGGGTGGTTTCAGGTAAATATAAATTATCATTTCAGAATAAGAATGTTGTGAGTACCCTCGCAAATACAATCAATAGCTGGAACAAAATATTCGTCACAGACGAGGGCCAGAACATAGAAAACGTAGGCGGAGGCAATGAAATGTACTGCAACAGCTCCTTTTCGCCTTGTTTCCTGCGAGAATAGATCTTGGGGGAAATCGTCAATACTTGGTGATGTACAATTCACTGCTGGAATAGGATTCATTTATATCTCCTCATTGCTCCCATTAGCACCTCTGCGAACTTTTTCGGTAAAATTAAGAAAACTAAATTAAATTTGATCATCTGCTCCTATGAATAGTAGAAAGCAGCACGCACAAACGGTGTCCGATCAATTCATCTGGTTCAATTCCTGCCGGAACACATTTCGTCGCACAGGTGATATTCGTCGGAGGATATTGTGATCTATCTGTATTAATGTACCTTTATTATAATCATTTAGGGCACTACACTATAATAGCTATATGTTTAAATGAATTTAAATATTTTACTAATTTCTTGTGTTATGACTAATATATAATAATAATGACTAAACTAGTGTTCCGACGAATAGCACTGGACGAATTGCACCCGACGAATTGACGGTGAACCAATTGCGAAATTTTTGCATTTTTTGCATTTATTTTTAATTTTTTAAATTTCTTTCAGAGGGTGGTCACCTTCACCCAATAGATCCGCCTCTGGGTTCAACGGAGCACAAATTCGGTTTACTAAATGGTAGAATTATTATCTGCTGAAATATTGTAAACACTTTAAGTTATTGGACACGATTTCAACAATTCGATACTAATTAACAAAGTTGGACTTTATAGGTATACTTATTTTATTAGTGTTTCGTAAAAATCAATGAAATCTACTTTGAGCCCTGACCCGTGCTCTCTTCCCCCTTGACGTTTCTGAGATTGCTTATGTTTTTTCCGAAACGTAAAATAAGTTTCGACTCAAAACCATATGCACCAAAAATAATTTTGTGTGGTGTAGAAATAAGGGCGTGCTCTGCGTGAAGAGACAAGATCTTCAAGGATTAACTAACTATACATACATATATAGGTATTAGTCAGTATACATACAGTATACAGAAAATGCTTACTATTGCTTACGGCTGAAGACACGAACTTGGGAGAATAAGGAAAAGTGTTTGCATCGGATTCAGATTCCTTTACAGCACAAGTTAGGTAAATAAATGCAATGAACCACATCAAAATCTTCATTCTTCGTTTTTCACGAATTTTACACTTTTGTGCATCTCTCGTGCTGGTGCGTGTAATTCCTGTATAATATCCATGACCATTGAGTGTCACCATTGTATTACTTGTGGATTCGTCCTTTTATACAGAAATCTGTAAATGACGGTTTCAAGTTTTATGACTGACAGCCGTATAAAATTACATTTTTGTTAGTTTGTACACTGTTCAAGAAGGATTATTAACGGACACTAGAACTTAGCTGGTAAATATTATGTAGCATTTCAAATTTACTAACGAATGTACACTAAATGAATATTTCAAAATACAAAGAAAACTTGCATTGATGCTGGGACACAAAAAAAATAAAACAGAATTACAAGGAATGTCTGAAGTGATTCTTCCTCTGTGATTTATTATTCTGGTTGAGCTCGGTTTCTTTATTCATTCATGTCCGCATGATACTGACTCAGTATCATGCTTATGATAATGCTTATTAAATAAATTAAAATTTAGCTCTTCTGTTTCACGCAACCGTCTATTAGGGGCTGTTCATAAAGTACGGAACGCTCCGATGGGAGGTGGTCGAGCGGTTACCTTATCGGAAATACTATAACATGTGACTCCTTCCCTTTTTGTGTTACGGAGGGGAGAGGCCTGTCCGAAATCCAGTGTTTGTATTACGTATTTATAATCATTTTCTTTACCATGAATCAGTTCCTCTTATCCGCTTATTCAATATTATCTTCTGCATAAAACCTGCTCAATGTAA
>JABASC010005387.1:0-10278 GCA_019776185.1 Plutomurus gul
TCACGCGCGACGACTTGCAACTTCAATGTAACCAAAGTATAAGCACGAATCAGGCTAGACATGCTTTTGGAGGTAGCCTTATGTACAGTCTCCTCGAGCGCTCTGGTAGAAACCATTTTTCGTCCAATATGCTCCCATTTGCTACTCCAATGAGAGCTTAGCGGCTAATCAGATGGGGGTATCCAAACGGGTTCCCAATGGTACAATGTTTGCACCAATCGTGGAACCCATCTATTTTCAAATGGTAAACTCGATTATTTCCTTTAACCGTCAGCAAAAACTACAACTCCTGCAGCTCAGTGCAAAAAAAACAACTTTTCAACTTTAAGCGTTGAAAAACAGTTTCAAATTCAAGTGTTTAAATTCGAAGGCTGAACTGTTAACTAATGCATTGGTACATAGTTAAATATTAAATCCTAAAATTTAATCCGACCCCTAAATTCAACCCTGGATCCGTAGAAATTTTTGAGTTCTGGGCAAATTTTAGTGAAGACCATGGGCAGTGGACATTTTTGGTGCAACCTACAAGCTGTTTCTTTAAAAAACTTTTGGGCTGAGCATTTCTAATATCAATGTTCGCTCACCTCAGGTCCCAATGTGCCCCATTTTTAATTGCTGTCTCAAAGTGCCCCAGTCAACCTAAGGAGGTTGTTTCCTGAGGAGGAGCACCAACGTATTTATGATTGATCGGTAAATGGTCGTTTTTCCTGCTGCGCTAAGTGGCAGATTTTTGCTGTGCTACCTAGCAGCACATCTTGGACCTTTCTGCCTGTATTATTTATAGAATTGGGCCTTTTTTTCGAGTGAGGCGATTGGACCAACCCTACTATGGAACCAATTTCACTTGAACCTATCGGACACCGACAAATTAGACGAAAGCGCTCTCTGCTCTCTACTATTTATAACGTGTTATGGTTACAATAAACAAACACATTTAGTTCAACTACTAGGAATGTGGGTGCTACTAATAGAAAAATCCACGTCGGATTTCCCTCTCTACTACGTGTATAATTCTCGTAGTTTGGAATTCAAGGAAAACTGTTTACGCGTTATTTCACTTTGGCCGTCAGGCACACTCAATAATTATTATTGGGTTACGCAGCAGCAATTTAACGCACCGTTTGATTCTGATGGAAAATATTTTACAAATTTGTGGTCTGACGTTTGTCCTGAAGGTTACCGCATAACCATTCACTTGTCAGAGCCTTGAATATACTGTGTGACTTGCAATAGTAAAGTTCTGATAGAAAACCATGCACCCATCCAGCGTTAATACCACTTACAGGCATTCCTTATGGCTATTTCGTGGTCCAGCATTCCAACTCACAAAATTGAACAAATATGTATGTGACTCTACCTTCGGTGCTTCAGTCCAGAATACAAAACTCTTCAAAACGGATGACTGAGTAAGCTTTTATTCATTAACAAAATTGATTCGTTCCTCAAATCGAAATCAGGACGTACAAGAATTAATTCAAAAATTAATGAGCAATATATTTAGCATCCTACAGGTAGAACTTGATTTTTTTAACTATTTAAATATTTCTGATTTTTTTGCAGTCGGCTCAAGACAGGTTACAAAAGTATGCATCTTCTACTAACTACTTCAAAATGCCAGGAGCATTTAGCTACTATAGCCGGTCTGCTGTTTCGCATGCATAACATTTTTAAACACTAATCAAATCTAGAAATTGAAGTATTTTTAATTTGAGTTATATCATATCATGCAGCATGTACATATGTTTCAAGGCTTTCCGTTTACTGTTTAGATACACCTGATTTAATACATTAATTAGAATAGCTTACAATTTAATCGTACGTACATTACACTAAAAAAAGAAATTAGTTGTTAGTCCTGCCTTTGGGATGGAGGAATGAAATAAAGGAACGTAAATCGAACCTACAGTGATAAAAATTACAACAAAGCCCAACATGATATAATTACACAATCTAAGGATTTACCATTCCCACATAGAGTCCCCAAATATTTAGTGCGCACTCGGCGGAGAAGCAAAAGCAGAAAAATTCATTGAAAACTTCACACGAAGAAAGAACAAGCACATGACACTAAAACTGGAAGAATTTGTATTTGCATTGACAATATAAACGATTTGAACGATTTAATAAAACATCAAAGGCAGAAACTGGCCAAGCATTAATATTAACATACTCTTCGGTAATGCGTCGACAATAGCCAGCAGCAGTCGGGGTATGTATTAAAAGTCACCGTATAGTTGTATTTGTCGAACTGAATGGGTAACACTGCGCGGTGCGAGAAACACACTTCTAAGAAGAGAAAGAGAGCACATAACGGCTTCCTGAACTTAAACAATACTCATGAAAGTTGAATGCAGGGTACTGCTTTTTGCTGGTATGATACCCAACAGATGAAAGTGCCGTGACCAGAAACTGTGTTCATTCTATGCTCATGTAGAAAACATGGAAAGGACAAACACGTTTTCTACATGTGTAATAATACAGAAGGAGTCCTTTTTTCAGCAACCTCTGTAACATCACAATCAAAACAAAAAACTCTCATTGACAACGCCCAACAAAAGCCACTCGAACAAAGCAAAGACAGCAGATGGTATTTTGTTGTGCCCACAAACAAGTAGACCATCTGCTTATTCAATATTTCAACTTCAACCCATGGCCATGCACTTGCAACAATGTAAACTGAAGATAATGTACAAAGTATTAAATGCCAATCCATCTTGGTGCCTTTTTTTTAGAAGTGCCTTGCAGAATCCTTACTAAGTTCCAGAATGTCCTGTCCGTGGAATGTAGAGCCTTAAACTTAAATTTTCAATTTATGAATTGTTAGCAAATGGAAAGCTAAAAGCGGTTGACGGAGGACATTAATCTTTAGATGAATTCTGCAGTGAGCCAATTGTAACTAAATCCTTCTTATCAGTGAATAACTTACAGTGCACGAACGAATGATTCACTCAAAAGGAGACATTGAAAGTAGATAATTCATTATAATTATAAGCCGTATGTGCAGCAAAATCTGTAGGAATACTTTAGAAGGTACCCTACTGAGAATAGCAAACTCATTATAACGCACGATCAAATTTCACTCTCTGTTAACATTTAACCATTTGCTATAAGTATATTCATTCTGTTTACTCCTACTCAGTAGTAAATTCTGGTATTAAATATATATGTATGTATGCATTTATGTCTATGTATAGATTACTACATTAAACACATGCATGCCTTAGAACATGAAGCTACAAAAATGTGATCGATTTAGTGAAAACCATTAGCGCATCGACATGAGCCCTCATTACTTTTTGCTCATCCGACATGTGTGTAGAACGTTCAGGAAATACCGGGTAACGGGTATTTGCTTTGTGTAAGCGAAGGTGATAATTTCTCATAAGAAGCCCGCGGCGATTTTGACAACCATCGAAAGTACAGGAAATTAGCCAAGCCCTGACAAAGATTGAGAGCTTACTGCTTAAACGGGCTTTACATCCGATTCTATGACCCGGCACAAGTTTCTATAATTTGTTTGGCATTCATGTGTAGACCAGAGTACTGATCATTTTTGACAAATAATAAACCCACGTTTCCAATACGCGCAAAGCTTCACACAAGTGCTTCAGCCGGCAATATTTATAGTATTTACTCTACTGGAACTCGTTGTTACATGTATTTGGACATGCAGAGAAGGAAATTACGTTTTGACGACCAACTAAAACGTCGAATGTTCTGCCACTCTGTAAGAGTAAGTTTGGCAGATTTTGAAGAGATACAAGAGAGAGTTCTACAAGGAGGGAGGGAATCTTTAATTTAGTGGGCATTTGAATGTGAGTAATATGCATTCTGAGGTCACTCATTCATAAGTTGGAGATGACAAGACCAGTCTGCTAAACTGCACATGGAATCGGCTGCTGAAATTGGAAAACTTTTGCTTTCCCATAGCCACGGCTTGGCTAACAGGAAAACTTTCTCCACTTTGTCCAGTGGAGTTATGTCCATACATTTATTATAATTCCTCTGCACCATCGTCTCCACTCTTAAAACAAATATGTAGGTAGGCAAAGTTTAAATTCGCTCGTCTTTCTTTTGTTGTCTTCGAAAAACTTTCTTTCACGCCTACTGCTCATTCGCCTTCCTCCATACAATACTAACTGTGTTGCCGAAACTAATAGAACCGAAAAATAGTATTCAATAACGCAGACGAGCATTATTTATTATTAATTATGGGAGACTATTGACAGATGAATTAAAAGGCCTAAGGTATTACAAGGTTTGCCACTTTCTTCGAGTGGTTGGAGGTTTGTTCAAAGGAAAAGTTTCTAAGACGAAGAGTAGATCAATGTGCTCTCCTTTCTTGTGAGTCCATCAGTTCACTTGCTCCTCAGCTTATACTATTTAATTATGTATTCGGTAAATAAAGAGAGGTTTGCAGGAGAATGTGCTGTATGGTGTCGAGTGTTCGATTCATGGTTTGTATCCACGTACTTACTACAACCTACTCAACAATACGAACAGAACAACGGCCATAACTTCCAAAGTGCCTACTATGACAAAGACGGGGGAAGTACGTTTAATGTTGTGGGCTATGTTTTTTCTAAACCTACTTTCACTAACTTTTCTTAGTGAAGAGACTGAGTCTGCACGCATTTCCGTACGTGGAAAGTACTGTTCTTGGTGAAATTTATTTGAATTGAATTCAAGCGAATCCTATTAAATGGCGAGTGAACAGAATCAGACCTGGTAAGTCTATCGTGCACAGTGCACATGGAGAGACAGAACGTAAAACTAACAACAGAACACACAGAGCCAAACGGAATAGAATATGTGTACATGAAACTCATCGTCAGGACAAACAGAAGTTGACAGAGAGAAAGAGACAGAGAGAGAAAACAAATTCTATGCAGTCAGCTCGGCAAAATAACTTGTAGGGGAATATCAATGGTTGCTGGCACATCCTTCCGTTTTCCTTTGCCTGTAGTGAACCCGTCTTTGTCTTTTGCAAATACACGTTGTTGGGTCGCACTGAAGCACTACACAAGAGCATGTTGAATGGCAGAAGTGGAGGCAACCGAACAGAATTTACTCGAGAGGCAAAACTTGCTTTCACTCTAGTAGCAGTACACTTTCTTGTCTGTGGACTCCATTTTCTTTCTTGTGGGAAACTTGAGAATGAAAAATACTGGTACGGAGAGGCTTGAATAAATCATGCAGAAGATTCTTCACTGTTTTTCCTACAAAGTGTAATACGAGGATCAAATGAATTTTTCCTTCCTCTTCGAAATGCAAATGATTAGCCGAAATATGCAGACACTCTGTAAAGCCATATTTTGAGTAAGATATTGCTTATTTGGTGAGAATTAAGAAAAAATAGGATTCTTTGAGCATAATAAACTTGTTTTACAGTATGTGTGTCCATGAATGAATTCACCTGCTTGCTAGCTAAACAGTGTAAGCAAAATCTTATTTCTTCCCTATAAATAATCCGACGAATGGAAACGGGACAACTGCTCAATTCAAACTACTGGTAATCAACAGCCATGCTAATCAGTGTTGTTAATAGTTCTCCTCTGCTCTACAGGAGAGAAAACGTAACTATTTGTATTAACAACACTGATGCTAATAATATACAACAACGGCAGTTTATAGAATACCAAATAGGCACTTATTTAGATTTAAATAGATTAGATATCAAAAATAGAAATTGTGCTTCCACCAGCACAGACCACGGTATCAGTAAGCAAATGGTCAGGGAGCGCTATGCTATTTTTTGCACAACCCGAGGGCTAAAACCAGTTCCGGGCATCAGCTTATGGAAGCTGACCAAGAAATGTTTCCCCAACGTCACCAACCACCGAAAACAGTCGCGAAACGCATATGCGGGACTTCGTTGCCGTGAAAATGGTGAAGATACACCGGCCCTTGCAACGAACACGAACGGAGCTGATTGCGAATCTCAGAAACTGCTGGAGGAAACAATTTCAGGCATGCAGCAGCCCAGAAAAGACTTTTCCACTTTCCCTACTGTGTGCCCCAGGTGCCACGAAAGAGTGACAAGGAGAGCCAGTGTTGTTAATAGTTACCTCTCCTCTTACGTAATATAGTTAAACTGTTTACAGTATTGTAACAGTCACGAATGACGACCATAGTTACCATAGTGATAGTGTAATATACCACAATAACTCAGGTGTTCACTTTTCTGATTCTGACTATACTTTATCAATTTTAACTATAGATAACTTTGTCGTGAAAATCAGGGGCCTCATTCTCAAAGCGTTTTTCAGTCCAATCCCTAATTTTGGGACCGGTATCTAAGCAACCCCCATGTAAAGGGGTATGGCTTAGGATTTCCTAACTTTAGGCGCGCCTAAATGACGTACGAGGATGAGAGCAGTGCAACACAGCAATGTGGCAGCAAAATCAGGCACACTTCCCCCAGGGAGAGAGTTGGGGGATATATTCCTGTTGTAGTGGGACGTAATTTTTTTTGTGAGATGATTTTGGATTTAGTGGATGTGACGCTTTTTTAATTATATTTCTTTGAAATGGATGTGATGTGATAAGGGATAAATTTGGATTTGAGGATGTGATACATTTTTAATTGTAATTCTTCTAAAAGGATATGCTGTGGTATGTTAAGGAATATAATTATTACGTAATCACGTATTATGAATGCCCATTTTAATTTATGTAATTAATGAAATTTCCTATGTAATTTTAAAGGTAGATCGATAAATAAACGGCGAAAGAATAGAAACATCTTTCCCTTTTATTGGCACACATGGATAGGCGACAGAGACAACAGACTATTTTTTCGTATTGTTTTCGTTAGTGTGATTTATCTGTTCTCCATCCTAAAACTTATATATGCATCGTATACAATTTTTTAACATGACAAAAAATTACAAATAATGCGTCGTCTTTTTAGTTGAAAGAAAAGATGGTTCAATATAAATTCAAATGCCACAATCGGTAAGACAGTTTTCAGTTTCATCACTGCATAATTATATCTATAATAAAAGTCTTTGTCATAAAGGGACTAAAAACGGATAGCATTAATGAATTCATGAGTTTCCTATTCTGTGTGTAGACTGTTCCGCAACTTCTCATTCTACCCAAAGGACCCAAAGTAGATTACCCTTGGAAGTGGAAAAAAATCGCGGCTCACACTCTCACTAAGTTTCAATGTTACGGAACCAGATGCCCATGCAGATACAAAAATGAGTCAATTGGCAAAGTTCAACATTGGAAGTTTGTGATACGGACATATCTATAAATCTCCAGTTTCAATGGAAAAGTAATGAAACCGTCAGAAGGCTCAAGGCATTTCCATTCATATCTCAAATCCAAACGAGTTCCACCTCTGTCAACTGTTCGCACTGCACCAACAAATATCCATACAAATTGCAATGTGCAAATCTATGAATATATTTTTTATTCCAAAGTTTACAACAACCAGCACAAGCAATATGACACAAAATGTTTCAATTTCATTTAAGGGGTTTCGATGAGCTTCAAACTCGCTTAAAAGGGGTTTCTCACGTGATTGAACCTATGTGTAATTTCTTAACCGATGGTCTTCTTAAATACATATTATTAATACATTTTCCGGATTTGCTTAGTTGTTACCAAGTATCATTTATCAGGTTGCAGGCTTGGGTCGCTTGAAAATCCACAATATTTCTTGAAAAATGGAGGCGCACCCTTGACACTGTGCCCATTTTAGGAACCGCTGTTTCATATCCCAGTGGAATTTTCTTGCATTCTGCGAAGAGTAAGCACATCCTTACCTCCGTACACCTTCGTGTACGTTCCTAAATCTGTTCTTTACAAGTAGCAGCAGCGGACATATCTTAATCCCAGGAAACCAGCATTCCCATTTCAGAGAGGCTACACGATTGAGGACACGAACCTTTGCGTAGGAGCCCAACCGTAGTGAAAAAAATCACGGGAAACTCCCGCAGGAGAAGCCAAGGTTTTTTCCAACTTCAAGCTACAAGTACCGACAGAATGGTTCTACTACGTTTTCAAAGAATTCCAAGCGACTCCCTCGGTTAGTCTCTGCGTTTTTTCTTTACTGGCCGGCTACTTAAGAGATATATATGTTGTGCGTTTCTCTTTCTCGAATTCAGCACACAATGCATTTACTTTCCAGGCCGACCTAGCGACCAGATACACAAAAGAAAGAAGCTTTGTAATGCGAGTAGAAAGACTGAAAATGTTTGTGTATAAATAGATTGTGAAGGGATTGCATTTTGGTGGATGTGTACATTTGAGTGAAGATAGTGAGGAATATACAATGAAACTATTTGGGCTAGTCAATATATGTGCGGTGTTATGGAAAACGGAGAAAGGCAGCAGTCTCTGACCTATTAGAGAGAGAGAGAATCGGACTACATTGCATCACTGTGCTTTGCATGCACAGTTTAGAGAGACTATAAGCTTCCACGGCTCTAAGTGACCATCCATCATTTTGACCCCTTTCACACAAGATTTTTTCCATCAACTCATACTTTTTCCAAATTCCATTTCATTGCGAGCAGTGAAAATCGAGCTCATTTCAGCATTTTTCCCTCGCAAGGACTGCTGCTATTACATGAATACAGCAATAAATAGAAGTGCCGAGTTGTAGACATTCTCATCCTCATATTCTCTTTCTTATTAATGTAACGAAAACGAACTGCGGTCTGCAAGCTATTAGTAAAAGGGCAAAAATTTTGCATTATCCGTGCAAATACCCGACTTTGAGTAAATATGTGTCTGAAAACTTTCTGCCACAGTTGAGTAATGGCTGGTAGGCAGTCCGCATTCAGTTTCACTAATAAAATCTGAAAATATCACGCACACCAAAGGCTGTGGGTCTGTGAGTATTCTGAATAAATCTTTTGACTCTGCTGCAGAGTAACGCGAATAAACTTTGCATGATAAAGTACGTTTTAATGTCAATTATTCCTCAGAAAATAAATGCTTTAGTTACTTTGCTCGCAGTTCCACATTCGAATTGAGTCCTGATAATGTTCTTATTGTCATGAAATATTTAGCATTCTTCTGTGTTGATTGGTGTGTCATATTATAAGTAAGCGTTGAATTTATGCTTATAAAGAAATAAGGCAGATAAATGTAGAAATCACAACGTTATATTAACTTGATATAATTCTGCAGTGCAACTGTATTTACACTTTGTGATAGGATTTCAGTCAATGAATTCATCTTTTTGTTTACAGCTTAATTTTTGAAATAAATGGTAGCAATAAATTGAATTTGTGAATATATTTTTGTATATATATTTGTGAAATTGTGTTATAATGAAAGAAATTGGATGAACTTCCTATGCACATTCAAGTCGGTGTAAATAGTGTGTTGTAAATTAGGTAATAGTTTAATGAGAACAAATTCATCTTTAGATTGAAGGCGACAAAGCATCGGATTCAATTAAAGAAGAGACGCGGAAGCTTGACTCTAATGCTCAGAAATCCTGCTATGTATGGACTGAAATAGAATTGCTAGCACAGAGATAAATGAAGATTTATAAAATGGCGTTCTCTTGCCAAAATTTTGTCCCCGGAATAGGAGGCTAAGGAATGATTCCGAATTTACTTGAGTTGTTTCCGTAAAATGCCTTGCCAAGAATGAAACGATAGATAGGATCATATAGTTTTCCCTCCATGTGGCTTCCAAATCTATTTCGTCTGCATTTTTTTAGTCATATACATATATATAGATTTTCGCTCCAACTTTATCTTATTGCATTTTCATACAACAAATGCAGGGGCGTATAATTTACGTAAACTATGATATGAGAGGGGGGAGAACGCATTCGTACGTTACAAAAGGCACACCAATTGATTAAACTGAAATACCAAAGATGAATTAGGAGAGACAAATTTCAAAATGGCAACACCCTTAAAACAGAAATACAAATTTTGATAATTTATCATTTAAAACAGTGTGTTAACAATTCTAAGAATTTTCTCTATATTCTATAAAAATTCTGCATGCTCTATTTCTATTCAAGTATTTTCATCTGTTAAAATATATTCAGTGCAGTGGAATTTCTTTAATGATCCCGTCGGTAAATAAATAGTCGATGAAATTAAATCAGGCGAATGATAAAAGTTAGGTAACCATTTAATTGTACGTTTAAAAAAAGGAAATTTGCATTATGTCAATTCTGTCTTTAGAATCTAGGAATTAATAAAGGAATTGTCATTATGTCGAAATTAGTAATTTTCTTTATGTAGGAATTAGCATTAGATATATCGAGTAATATGTCTTTAGATTAGTAGTTGCAAA
>JABASC010005388.1:0-10277 GCA_019776185.1 Plutomurus gul
TTGTTTTCAAGATATAGCGCAAAATTCACTTACTTTCCTTCCAAAATGTGACTTATGTACTCTAAAAGAATTTGTGATTCCGGTAGCCGTAAAAGCGCCCCATTCATCTTACTAACAATAAGTTATTTAATTATTTATGTATATATGTAATATGATGTCAATTTAAACTAATTGCTCATCTAAGTGCAATAAATAATTGTTTTCCCCAACACATCTGGAGTCTTTGTCTTTAACATAATTTATTGCTACAAGCTGCAGCGAATTCATTTCCAGTTAAACGCACAGTGTGCGATTCATATTTATCATTATTATAGACTAATGACAAAATCAGAACCAATAATTTGGGAGAAATAGAATCTACGAGAGCGAGTTAAACATAATACTCAATTTCCTACGTCTTACAGTAAAACTTATAAGCAACTAATGTTGAGTGGTAATTTCTATTTTTATGTATTATTACATTCACATTTAATACTTGAAAAATAATAGACAAGTATCCATCATCATCACGAAACTATGTGTACAAGATCCAGAGGGTGGCTTACTAATTTTGTTCCATTAACATTTAATTTTCAAATTGATGAAAGCAATGCTCTACATATGTAGAACAATAAGTACTACGTGTCTAAAACAAATCTGCTAGCCCCTCCGCAGCGATCCACTTTTTTCTATGTGCCAAGAAGATACCTTGACACCAAAAGCTTGTAGAATTTTATTTCAAGAGAGTTTGACCTTTTCATAATACCAATACTCATTGTTGTGCGATGATCCCATTGCAGTCAATAATTAAAATACATTAAATGTTAACCTGGGACGAAATTGGCGAGTCAGATAATAGAATACAAATGCATGATATTAGAGACATTAAACAAGATGGAAATAAATATGTATAGGGCTTAGTAATAGGTAAAACATGTTGTAGCATTCAACAAAATGTATAATGTCTATTGAGGATTCAGGAGGCAAAAATTACTATACGTAAAGGACACGTAAACTGGTAAACAAATCAAAATTGTAACAATTAATACAAAACTAAGGCTGCCTTTGCGAGTTCGCAAGCGGTTAAACCATCAATCTCAAAATATCTTAGACCTTTTTTTACTTAGCAACCTGCGTACCACTGCGTAGTACGATGCAGCAGTGATAAAAGAGCGATACCAAACAGAGCGAAGGATTTAAACAAATTATCTGTGTCTAGTCATAGCCACTCTTTTGTCTCGTGATCCGAAATTGTTTCCTTGCCTAATATTAACAACTAAGGAACCTGTCGGCGTACGACCAATACGTCTTCCGATCGGGATTTGATTTTGTAAGTATGCGTTGTTTTCCGGTCTCCCAAATGTGGATCTACTTGAGAGAAGAGGAGCTGGCATTCGTTCAACTCTTCGAGAACTCATGGAATTGTATTGTCGTGGACGGGAGTTGTCAGGAGGTTGGTGATTCCATCCGCCGCCTCCGGAATGACCACTTCCGCTGAAGTGACCTTGCCCTTGTCCATGACCTCCACCACCACCACCCATTCTGTTTAGAATACCTTCACTTTGAAGCCAATCTCTATATTTGTACCACCAATCCTCCCATTTTATGTATTCCTCTAAGGTTAAAGGTCTGTCGTTAAAGTATCCCCGATCCCTGAAAATCCAAATTTAATTTATGAATACAAGAGTGAGCACATACGCTCTTCGTCTAACTGTTGTTACGCATATTTAATTTGTACCAAACTAATAACAAAACATAATTTAATTAATCAAGTCAATAAAATAGTGATAGTATTAACATACCTGTAGTAGTAGTAGCGGACACGAGTGTCTGACCAATCAGCAGGTCTGTCTGAAGGCTCATCCTTTGACATTTTTTCAAAGTGTCTTCTTCGTTCATCAGATGTGAAACGTTTCTCCCCTTCATTATATTCAGGGCTTTTCGGTCTGACTCTGTTTATTGCATTGAATAGCATTTTAGTGAGAGCACAATGTACACTAACATGTTATTACAAACGCACGTAACAAGAAAAGCCATTATTTGTATTCGTAGATACCTTCGAGGATTATTAACGGGAGGAGCAGCAGGTGGTCCATCGACATACACTTTAGTATCCGCATTTCTTAGGTCCTTGACCACTTTCAATTTTGTATCGATTTCATTTACTGACAGAACTGGTTTAGCATACTCTCGTTTGTCTGTGCTCATCTGAGTCAATTTAGCAAAGCGCTCAGACAGTGTCATTTTTGGCTCGGAATCCACAGAGTCCGATGAAGAGTCTGAATCTGAATCCGATTCACCCGAATGGGAAGCTGCTCCTACAAATCCAAATGGTTGTTAATTGTTGCCCGTATACATTTACATATAGGGTTCCTAAGTCCAATTTCCCAAAGTAATAGATAGATAGATCGTTTTCAGTTAAAACCCACCCGATTTTTGAGGAACGGTAGTGGTGGCCGTTTTTTCCTTGGTGACAATTTTTGGAGGCATGGTTGTCTTTGTTGCACCACTAGTGTCACGACTTGGAGCCGGTTTCTTTGTTGGTGCTTTAGTGGTGGAACTTCTTGGAACTACAGCTATTTCTTCCACATCCGAAGAAGAAGAATTAGACTCGGCTTCAGACGGTCCCAACTTTTTGGTCCCCTTTCCTTTAGGTTTCTTCGCGCCGCTGCTTGCCGATGAAAACCCCGTCTTTTTTAGAGTACTATTAGGTTTTTTAGTTCTATCCATCCCTTTTCGAGCAACATCAGAATCATAATCACTGCTGCTACTTTTGCTGGAGGACGACGAGGATGTTCGAGCAAGGGTTTTATTTCTCGTTGACAATTTTACAGAAGCAGAACTATCACTAACAGAGGATGATGAATCAGAATACGATAAAGATCTACTTTTCCCTTTAGACTTAGGATGTAGTTGCAGAACGTCTTCATCGTCTGAAGAACTAGATGAAGATGAAGATCTAGAAATAGACCTTGAATCGCTCCTTTTATGATTCTGAGATCGAGATGGGCCCTTTCCTTGAAACTTTAAGGACAAATATTACATTACAAATCAATATAGTTTAATATTTAATTAAATCTAATATTATTTCTATTCCGATATTGATTTAGAAAATAACATTTTAATATTCATGTTTTATTAAAATTTATAAAATCGATTTGATGAGTGCTTACCGAATTGTTTTTGCTACTAGAGCTTTTATTCGACTGCAAACGGTAAGGGGATGAACCTAATGAATCGGAAGAAAGAGACACAGATGAAGATTTAGAACGATAGCTTCTAGTGATGCCTTTTTTACCAGTTTCAAGTCCTCTCTTTGATCCCTGCATCATTCTTGTTTTCGGTGTTTGAGTAGAACCCTTAACACATAGTTTAGCAGACGATCCAACTGTGTCTTTGTCTGATCGAGATTTTGAAGAAAGGCCATTTTCCTTTTTCCGATCTCTGACACCTTCTGCCACAGATGGAGAAGTAGTAAAAGGAGATGTCTTAGGCCTATTTGACATTTTTGACTTTGACGCTGGAATACGTCTGCTCATCAGTGGTGATGGAGTTCTTCCGCCGGGTCTAATGAAGTTTTTATATTATAGAAACTGAGACCAAGAAGGCCTTAAATGGGTATTTACAATAAGTCAAATGCATGACAATAGTACTGGCAAAAAAGGAATATAAAAAAACCTGTGTCTAGGTGCCTGTTTCTGTATAGGTGAACGAGAACGGCTTCTACTTTTTCTATGATGATGGTCGAATGGTACCGAACGCTTTGAAAGCAAAGATTTGGGAGATGTAGATCTGCTGGAACGTCTCATATCCCGACGATACAGCTCTTTGTAGCCGCTATGTCCCCAGCTTATGACATCATGAAAAAAAGTTATTTAGATAAAATTGACTACCGGTACGTAGTTATTTATGAAACCATTAATGCAATTTCACCGATGGGGATCTTTTTCCTCCGCCTCTAAAACCTTCTTATTCCAAAAACTGCTTCTTTCTTCTCGGGCTCGTTTCATAACTCGATCGAGCTCGGAGGGTGGCAAACCTTTTTTTGACCCCAGCATTCTGCTGTCATCTTTTAGAGCAGGTCCTGCATAAATAGGTACGCTTAAATTTCTAATCTCACAAACATTGTATTTATACATAATATGTATATTATACATTAACATCATGAACTAATGAACTATAAATACTTACTGTCCCTAGGAACAGGTCTACGGTCACGTTCAGAAAAATTATTTGAAGCAAATCTCTTGGTACTGTCGTACTCCCTTGATTGATTATCCATTCTGAGTCTTCCGTGACTGGAAGTCATTGATTTATCTTTGTCATGATACTCCAATCGATTTCTTCCATCTGGGTCAGTTCTTTGTCTTCCCATTTCCAATTCCAAACGAGTCTTATGATCATCCCTGCCTCTTGACGTGCTAATGGGCATCGTCAGTCGAGCTCGCTTAGGGCTACGGCTTTGGGATCTTCTAAATGATCGAGAATTCCTGTCTTTCTCACGTCCTCGTGAGCGATTAGGTTCAGTTGCCCCCTTTCCATCTAATTTACCTGTTGGGGTAGGATTTGAAGATTTGCGAAATTTGTCTCTCATTGTCGTCGCTAAAAATTTTCAACCCTGCGTCAAACAGTGTTTCATTAATTAGGACATTAAATACAAAAATCACAGGTGGTCCATTAAACGAATAATCAAGTATTTATACTGTTAGTGTAATGTCATTTAAAAAATAAGTAATTCCCGAATTAGAAAAACGTGTGTATTTTCTCTCTTACGCAATTCTTTGCTACTACATTAAAATGAGAAGCAAGAAGTAAGAAGCATGTAGGAATTTTCATCTTTGTGTTTCAGTGGAAAAGGAAGAAAGATAAAAGACACTTTCACCATTACAATTTGTCCTTTGTCCCCGAAAATTGTATGTGTAATATAATAAGAGACACGACAACGTTCTTTGTTATACATTTTCATGATAACAAACAAAATAAAGTCATTAATTCGAAGAATAGCATCAACATGATGGATGACAATTGACAATCAACATGTGTTGTGACGAGTTGACGTACACCGAATCTTGATAATATTGTCCCAATAAGCCAGTGAAACCAGCAACAAATTGCTAGATTCAAATTCAAATGACGACATGTTAGAAAATCCATCCAACCGCACAAAGCAGTTTAGCGATATGCAAAATTTTCTTGCACTGGAATGGCTGGAATGGGTATAGATTGTTTGGTGGCTAAGGGTAGCAACATTAAATGTTCGACGATGTGGCTACCCGAAATCTGTCCGATAACACTCGTAATAATTGGCACAATTTAATTTATTCAGATTGTGTAAATAGTTCCTACGCAAAGTCTTCATATAGGAATTGTTCCTCTTGTTGACAGATAAAAATTTGCAATATTCTACGATGTACTGGGGGTGATACGCCATGGTTGTCTCCAATATAGGAAGGAAACAGAAAGGGTTGACAATTGCAACAAATCTTACGAATTAAGGAATAGTAACTCAACGGTTAATTTCCGTATTATTTAGTGAGACACTAATAACAAATTATTCAAAATGCTGTCAATTTTAGTGGTAGAAACTCAAATGGCAAGTTCCCAACACTTTGAATTCCAATCGAATCTGCACCCTAACAGCAAAATTACCAAAGTTGTTTTACAAGACAAGACATCCATGCCAGAAGAAGGTTACTGACAACTGAATTCGCACAAATGGTATTTCCGGAAGTCGAATGGCAGTCCAGCTTCTAACGCTCATGTCCTTAATTGAAAATCTTGGAACTTGTGATTTATGAACCACCAAGAATCAAAGGTCAAGCAGCGTCGTTTAAAAGGTTAATTTCGTTTAAACTTTGAAATATTCGCTAACACTTTCACTGATATGAATGACTCATTCAGAATGAGCTATTTATATTGACACACACTATTGTATACCGGACAAGTCCAATGTCCACTGTTCATTAATCTACAATTTCTTAGTTTATTCACTCAAATTTCAAATATGTTTGTAATGTTGTGTTAGATTTTACGTCCGCTCAGGTTGGACCCTACAAATGACAACCATTAATCATCCAAATAGTAGAATCGCGTTAATATACCTCAGTATTTGAAAACTTGGGTTAGGAAGAAGTTTCCATGAACAATTTTTTCGATATGCGACGATGTGTAATTTGACGAGAAATAGTGATGAACGTTGACATTTAATTTAACTTCAAACATCTAACGTGAAACATTTCCCTTATTTCCCCCAAACTATAAGTTCAACAATGTATTCGCCGAACACTATAGATCACTACCAACCTTTTCATAAAACGATTACGGCAAACAACGGAGAACTACAAACACCGTAGAATAAAAACAAAGTGTTAATTGGGCAATATTTTGGCGAATTTGAAAACGTGGAAATGGAAAATTATTCAGATACTTTTGAACAAGATTAGGATCAATATAGTATTTTGAACTGATTAGTGACCATAAATTGATATTAAACCACGTAATATTTATCATGTAATACAAAAATTAATTCACCATTTGATTATTAACCTATTTATTACTTACTGCGAGTGGTGCAAAGTTTGCTTTTATCAAAGACAAGCCATTTTGTATGGTAGTAGACACACTGGTGGACGTTAGCTTGTTTTTGATGCAAATGTCACAACAAGAACAATACGTTATTCTGTCCAAGCTTATATAGAATACACCTCTAGGGTCCACGCCGCGATTGATAAGCTTTTTGTAGTTGCGAAGGCTTGCAGATTGCGTTACTCGATGTCAACATTAGGAATTGATAGAGATTGTGTTGTGTACTAACGCTGTTGAATTGCTGAGTGACTAAGGGCAGGAGTTGACAAACACCACAAGACACAACTAATTGTTGATAAAATGCACAAATCACAAAGTAGTTCATATGTAGATGGGGAAACTCCAGATATTTCCACTGTTTCAGAATTTCAGCAAAAAATATATTATTAAATCAACAAACCCTTAACTATAAATGTAAACAGTATCAGAGAAACACGACGGAACTTGACTAAAATAAAATGTAACTGTGTAATAATCAAACTCTAAAAACTCACATTTGTTATTTTCTGATGATGGTCAAAGTAAAGTGTGAAGGCAGATTTCAGTTTCTTGATTGTATTTAAAGCAGTGGTCAACTTTTGGTATTGATTGCTTGTTAGTTAAAATCACAATCACAACTCAGCAAAATTCGAAATTACAAAAGTTTCAACGGCAAAATAGCATGGCTGTAAATTTTTCATATGAATTTAAATGTACACTTTAAAGTTAAATATAATACAACAAACAAATAAATGATAACTGGGCACCAACACCAACGAACCAAGATTTTATCATTCTGCTACTTCGTCCCTTCGTCGTGTAAAGAATAAACCAAAACGACCCTAACTACTTTTGTCAAAGTCTCTAGTAGATGTCATAGCAGTGGCTGAAACGGAGGTACAATGTAATTTGAACGAGTATATGCACAAACGTTCTTGTTCGTTGTTCATGATTGAATCGCATAAAATATTTCGCAGATACAGATTTCTCACTTTCTTCGTAATTGAAGGAACATTGAAGGATGATAATTTACATTATTATAAAATACCGTTACTGATAATTTTTTCTTTGATGGATTGATTTGTTATGGGCAAAAAGATTAGTATGGTTTATGCGGTGTGCATACACAACTTTACCTTGCCTAAAACTTTTTCAATTACCACAACACACTCAATTTACAATCTATTAGTGGACACAGTAATGTACGAATTACGAATAATGATCAAACACAGCACACAGCCACACTAATTATATCATCATGCCAAACTTTTTATAACAAAAATATGTGTAAACAAGCACAGTAAGCAGTCATAATTACATAATTTTATCTATTTCAGTGACCACAGCAGACCTTCTGTTATGAAAAGAGCTTCTACAGATTCCGTGCTAACTAAAATATAATTATCGTCATTTGGATATGCTAAAAACCTATATGTCCTCATGTATACCGGAGTCACAGAATGTCAATAGTGTATATTATACTACTAGCGTACTCATTAGATTAGAAGTAGGCATTTCAAATTAACCTAGCGTGGAGAGGAATCGTGTGAATTAGAGATACGCATCCACTTGCTCCCCAACACCAACTCTTTATAAAAGAGTAAGACTTCTACCAGACCCAACTATTCTGCTAGTAGCAGACTACACAGAAGGACCTTTAAGATTTTCTCTTCAGTGATTTTTCTGTTTGATTTTCTTGTATTGATAGTTTGAGCTACACCTCAAATTTTTTAACAAAGAATAGCAAACAAATAGATCGAATATATATGCATACACAAAGCTAATATAACGGGGGAAATGAATTAGTAGTCTATACAACTTGAAGGCTTGAATTTTAGAAATTCTCATTTTCATTGAACTCCAGTGAAAGCGAATATTATGTTATTCTAATCTCTAACATTGTGTAATGAAAATTCGACCGATATCATCTATCGACTTATAAGCAAAAAGTAACGCCATCAACACTCTGAGCAGCAATAAGTGCGAATTTATCTTTTGGATTCAATTATGAGAACTATCGAAGTCAATCTAAATCGGTGCAGGTGAGTATTGAATATAATTGGTCACTTTTTTGAGAAAAAATTCTACTACTAATTTTAGTGGCGTAACCAGTGGTTGGGGCTTATGTATAGTTGGCAACGTCCTATCTTCCGCATTTTAATTTAGCACCCTAAGCTTTCTATGTTAATTAAAGATCAGTGGACTAAAAGTAGTAATTGCATTGCAAAGAAAGAAAGTAATTGCCTATTTGTACTTTGCCTGGTGCTGGCTACGCTACTGGTGATTTGAACCAAGTGGCCTGTCTTTAACAACGAAAGCTGAAATTCCAGCTTATTCTGCTAATTTTAAGCCGAGCCACTATTCCTTTCGAAGCGCATTACTAGTCCACACTTTGACATGAACCTAGAATTTCATTTTACTCAAGTAAAGTTATTTCTACAGCATTCTTGATTCACCTAAAATACCTCACTTTGGCCCGGTTTTGGCTCGCTGTTAGTAATCAGGTTGAACTGAAACCCTCAGCCTATACCTTTTTTAACTTTCACTGTCAGTCTCACATAATGAGAGCTACAATAATCTTGAAATTCTTCTAATATTTGTCAAGAAACATGAAATGGGGTAATGGTAAAGATAACCTGTATGATTTAACAAAATTGTCAAATAAGGGGAAAAGAGAAATTTAGGAAGTGTCTCACATCGTCACATCATGTTCTGTCTGTGTACGTTAGTACGCATACTGCATATTTGTACGTTTGTATAACTGTTTACCATACTTATTGTTGCGTCGAATGCAAGAATACTATTGACCTGCTGACATGATATGATATTACAGAATAGAGATTTTGGTAGGAAGGGTTCGCCATAATTCATTGAACTAATTTGATGTACATGTGATATTTATTCAAATGCTTGTGTACTCTTTAATACATAGTAAGTGAGCGGTTTTCTGTGGGTTGTTAGTGACAAGGAACTACTAAGGAAGTAGTTTGTTCGTGTTTGTAATGAAAATTTATGTGTGTGTCAAAAGCACCTATTTTGGGTGATATCAAATCTGCATTTAATTTTGATTTACACAATCTCATAATATGCACAGGTAACGCATGGAATACAATTGAACTAATTTGCTTTTCGATGAAATTCTTTGCAATACATACTACAATTTTATTAAAATACGCTTGTACAGTGTCGTGTGAACCTATTTTGGGTGATATCAAATCTGCATTTAATTTTGATTTACACAATCTCATAATATGTACAGGTAACATGGAATACAATAGAACTAATTTGCTTTTCGATGAAATTCTTTGCAATACATACTACAATTTTATTAAAATACGCTTGTACAGTGTCGTGTGTGTTCAAATGAATTTTTAATGTTTGCAGATTTGATAAATGATTCTTATTAACTGTTTAAAAAAATATTAAACACTACACATTACAAAAGATTATGAGATTTGGAAATTTACACAGTTTAACGTAATCATTAAACGCAAAGCGTAACTAAACATTTAAAAGTGAATGTTTTCCCATTATACTGCATACCGTGTCTAGTGTCCTAGCACAACACACATGAATTGGAGTTCAACATTATATAGAAATAGTATTATCGATAGGGTTGCGTGGCTAGAATGTATGTACAAATCTTATGTAAACAGTTTCCGTGTTTCCACAATAGGCATAGACATCTATCTAATATAAGGCACAATAGGTGAAACATAATCCGTAACTTCCGC
>JABASC010005389.1:0-10277 GCA_019776185.1 Plutomurus gul
TCAAAAATACAACTCTAATTTATGTTTTAAAAAAGAAATATTCAAATCTAATTAAGTAAGTGGCATGATTCGAGAATTTTAAGAAAAGCCGGTAGTAAGGCCGCATGCTTACCAATAGGCCCTGTACATTGCATTGGACTGAAAGTTTCTAAATTGGACTATCACTCACTACTTCGAGTGGAGAATCGATGCAATTGTTCATAATATAAATTGCGAGCATTACCTAATTGTGCGTGTATATTATTTAATCATTAATCATTTTGTGTAATAAGAAAATGTTTTACACAGAAATTGAAAAGAGGGAGAATCGAGACTGACGAATCATTCCTAAGTGAAAATGTCGGATAGCGAAAGTGAATCGGGGAGAATGGACGAGCAAACAGAAGAACTGGAGGTTCTGCAATCGATTTATGACGGGGATCAGAACTTTAAATCTATAAATGATTATCATTTTCAGTACAAGGTAATTTTGATTGACTGTTTTATTAATTCTTGGACAATTTCCTTGGTATTATAAACGTTTATATATATTTAGTTGAAGTAGATAATTGTAATAGGGCACTTTGAAAATACTAAACCCAACATTCTTAGACAGCATGGAACATAAAAGTAGGAGTTTCAATTACTTTGTTGTGCGTGGTAAAAAGCTTGACAGCATCAGCGATTATTAACTTGTTCGCAAAATCGTGCTGATTCTCTTTCAAAAATGTACCTGAAATGTGTGACTATACGTAGTCCTTCTCCACCTATTGTTGTACTTGTTCATGTTCATATTTAGTTTAGACAATCGAATGAAATCGCATGAAGGTCAATTTATTGAAAAATTGTACAAAAATTGGGATTCCAGATAATGACGAGAAAGAATAACTCAATGTAGTCACACACTTTAGCCTCAAATAAAAATGCCAACCCTGTTTACTTGTTTATTATCCAAAGGTAGTGGTTATCTTTATCTTTTACGAGGGCTATCTAAAAGTGTAGCCACAGACAAGAAAATGCCAAACTGTGAACATTTAGAACCATTTAAGATGTACTTGTCCCTTTTTGCAGTTCGGTGAGGAGGGAGAGCCAACAACCGTGCTGCTTGATATTAAATGGCCAAAGGATTATCCTTGCATTTTGCCAAAGTTCGGTGTGAATGCATTCTACAACAATCACCTGTACGATTAAACATTTTTTGAAACAACAGTTTTATTATTAGAGAATGTTTGTAAAACTCGTACCTCTTTTAAGGTCGTTCTCTATCAAAGCGGCGATTATAAAAGCACTCCAAGTTGAGGCGAATAAGGAGGTGGGAAATCCACTTACATATAATGTTATTGAGTGGGCTCGGGAGAACTTGGCGAGCCTTATTGAATCTCACCGTCTAAGTGAGGCGGAAAACTCCAGTGAATGTCTTCCGCTGACGTCCAGTGGTGAAATGGTAAATGTTTCACAGAAATGATGGGTAAGCATACAAGTGCCATATAATTATTTAGTCAATAAAATTATTATTAGGAAATGAAGGAGTCGCTGGTGTCGGAAGCTAAAACCAAAGAGAGAAAGGAGCAATTGACTAAAAGTCAAAAGCGTCGTGAATGGGATCGTATGGATTCTAAGGGAGAGAAGCAACGAGGTCATGACTGGGTCGATGTTATTAAACATCTGTCTCAGACTGGATCTAAACCGGAACTGGTTGTTGATCCTGCTCCAAATGCTCCCCCTCCTCCAAACGCATAGATGCTTCCAAGTTTGAATGAGAGGCTATCTGTTCGAGACTTTTTTCCTCAAAATTTTTACCCCCTGACAAATTTCATATAAATCTAAGGATCGTCATTGTAGTACGAGCTATAATCATTGATAATTTCTTAATCAGTCTATTTAAATACATATCCAAATACAAAATAAACATTCGTTATTTATACGAAGAGTATACTTCTTTTTGGTGTAAAACAGTTACCCTCCAGATATAGATTTGGCCTTTTATTTTAACTTTGCTATGTAATAAATAATTTTTTTCAAGGTTTATGCATCCGATTTAATAGCCAATGGCAAACATTTCATAATTTAATTTTAGAACAGATTTCGAATGTAGCTGCTCGAAATATGTATAAGCTGGAGTTTATTCGAAGAAATACAGTATTTGAATACCCAATTTATTTATGTTTTGGGTAATTTTATTTATTCCAGTGACAACGTCCACCAGTTACTTGCAAATGTGTAGTCAAGCAAAATACACAATCGAGAGTCATGCGAATAAAATTTCACTATTTGTTTTATTATGTCTGTTTAACCAACAATTTAGTTGTGTCGTCTTTAGCTAGTTGTATTATAATGTATGTACAAACGATCTCGGAAGTTGAATCGCATTATTAAATTACCTATGTTATTTGACTTAAGCGACAATATTCTTACATTGCCATTAATCACAACAATTAACCACAGCAATTTAAATTGTGGGTTTTAAAAGGCATAAGTGTGTAAATGTAAAAAATCTTACTATTTATCATTACACAACCAGTACAGTGTTCGTAAAATATCAAAAAGCAGAACAAAAATAACATTAAACAAATATTTGTTAATACGCCAAACTGTTTACAAACTTGTCCAAATAACGTTAATGAACTAAGCAGTTTTTACAGCGGTAATAGAAGGCTAAAATAATAATGTAATTTCATTTCTAGCTCTTCAAACTTATATTAAGCTTTTGTTGAGGTCGCCAGAATAAAGATAAGATGAATGGAAAAGCTTTACATCAAAGAAATAATACTAATCATTATATTTGGTACGATACTAGGATATGTCTAATAACTGTCTCCATTTTATTCTTACGACCCAAAAATTTGTTGCTGCTGGATGATGTGATTAAGTATCTCGTGATACTGACTTGGCTGGCATGAATGACAATGGGTGATGATGTAATTACTACCTATTTGTAAAATTAAACGAGTGACCTGGTGATTCACTTAGAAATTAAAATGTTAACTATATCAATATTTTGTCAAATTGACAATCATTCAAATATGTAACTATAAAAATACAGACTATTTCTCAAATTAATTTATATGTAGGTTCTAAATGTAAGTCATGGAAATTGACAGGATATTAGATTGCACATTTTGATAAAACACATTCGATTTTTTTCCATATTGGATACTTTTGATTGTATTAAATAGAATATACCTAGAATGTCGTAAATGACTCCCATTATGTTGTTGATGTATGTGTAGACTAGGCAGGTGCAAATGCAACTTATTTTGTTGTGAGCGCATGAAGGAATCTTGGAATAAAAATACAATTTACAAACTCATAGAAAGTATTGATGAGATGATGAGAACCTTAATAGCGTATGCCCAGTCAATTGTGTAGACCAATAGAGCCGTGCACCGGCGTTTATGAAACGGATTATAGATCAGCAGAAATAATGTACTTGTAAACTTTATATAAGAATTATAAATATATAGTACACAAAAAATTTATTCAAGTGAATATTGTATAAAAACATATGGTCCATTAATGAAATCACAATGTGTACAAGCTGCAGTCATATTTAAACAATGCAGCCAATAGTAATCTATGTTAGTGTAGATAAATTGGGGCATCTATCTAACAAAGTATTTACACCCATGACTATGACCCAAAATTTTATATTCTATGAATGTGAATCTGCAAACCGCTTGTAGGAAGTACTTATTAGAAGAGCCCCTTATGAACCCCTTCTTACGCTACAGTTTCTGAAGCGTTAAACTACCGATACAAATTAATCGAAATTGAAATTATGTGTATTCTACTCATTGTTGTGATTACTAAGTGTAATTTTAAACTCTATGTTATAGTGATGTTTTAAAGGATTTCCACATTGGGGGAAGTCGGGCTTTCATTGCATGCTATTTTATCGGTCATTATTTAAATTTGTCCCCATAATATTTCCTATGTCCATAGTTTGCGTTCACCCACTATAATAAACAGAGCTGTATCCTGGTGCTTTGTTGTTCATAAGTTGTTTTGAGCTTCAATTAAATGAGAAATCAGTTAAGAAATTTCAAGTAAATCAGTTGAATGTTTGCTGTCGCTTTATAGGACGAAAGTCCAGAACGATGTGTCAAAGTTTTATGAAAAATAAAAATCTGAATAACAATTATCTCAGAGTCCAATTTTTTATTATACAATTCATCGGTTAATAACATCCACTCAATTATGCAAAATTTGAATTGAATTACCGCCAATTAAAATATCTAATATTATAACATGGGAAAGTTCTTTTCGGTTCTTCAGATACACATACATGGTTTCGGCAGGATGCAAAGAGAAGCGTTTTGCTGAGCAGGTTATCCGATCAGATTTTCTTAGTTATTTTAGCCATCCACATTCTGTGCATCCGCCATCCGCCACCGTGCCACACAAACGAGAGTGAACAACGACCCAATGTGGCTTTCCTTCTTCCTACATACACATACCTGTGTTGACTCTCAAAAACTTTTAATTACAATAGAATTGATAGCATTTCCCTTCTGGGTATGTCGTAGTTGATGTGAGATATTAATTATTGATGAAGATCTTACGGTATATATATTCGTGCAAAACAATATTTTTTGAATAGGTTTATAAAACTAAATTTTCTCATAGATAATGCAATTGGAATCGCAAACATGTTCAAGCATTAAGATTTGTCAATGATTTTCGAATCTCGTCGACTTCGACTGCAGCAGGTTTTCAAAAAAATAATATCTTAATCGAGAAAAAACTAATAATTAAACTTATTCGTTAAAAAATTGACTGTTTCAATTCTCATTCTTCTGGATTCTTATAATAATAATAGTGAAATAAATAATCTACCGTAGCGATTTTATCTTTTAATTATGCAAATTTTATGCTGAAGAAATATTAAAAAGTACAACACAGTCCAGTTAGTTAGTGTTGTTCCCTTTTCCTTCTAATTCAACTCGGCCTCATACGTATATAAGCACCTAGATCTCAAGTTTGTTCAGCAGAAAGAATAAATATATTATTCGGGTAGCTCTAAGGATGTTAGGAAATTCTTCAAAAGCTTAGTAGTGTTACAAGTACTGTGAAGTTACCTCACCAATTTTCCCCAGGGTGCTTTAATACATTTTCCCATTAAGTATACGATGATTTAATGTGTTCTAATCGCTCCAAGTCAAAATTACTAAGTTAAACTGCATGACTAATATTTAAATGGTTCGTGTGATATTAATTTATTATTAATTGACACATTTCAAATGTATTAATCCCTCAAAGCTACTGGTACAGTAATTATTAGTTATTTCTGTTGCAATCTCATATAAATATACATCATACATGTGCAGCAGCTTATTAGAATGTTAAATTGCCATGATGAGATGTCTACGTCAATAACGTAATTTACATACACTTCCATTTTAGTACGACATGGTAACAAGTTTCAATTTTACACAAGCAAATCCTTCTGGCTACTTTTCAGGCAAATGGCTAAATTTACATATTTTAATACTAGATGAATCTTTAAGCTACATAGTCCACGTCAGTAACAGAATGGTGTCTGGCTGACGATTCCTTCCTGAGAGGAACGATGAAATATTATTTCTGAATAGAAATTCTAAAGCTCTAAATAATTCTGCTTTCTTTCATTTTGCAGCACATTCACGTCTCCATTTGAATGAATGAATGTAATGTGCAAAGAGAAAATGAATTGTAAATTCTTTACTCTTATTACATAATCATACAATAGAAATATAAATAAAGTCGAGAGTTGACCTGTTCATTAGTTCTGTGGGAAAGACTACAATTTCGTTTCATTCACAAAGGAATCGACGGAAAATCGTTAAATCATACGGAGAGTTATCTACACGGGAGAACATTCACTTATTGAATGGACAAGGCCGACAAGACGCACAGCGGTCCATCCCATCCACAAACGAAGAAGGCTGACGAGATGTAAGCCAAGCCACAATTACAGACATCGAGGCCACAATTACCGAAGAGTCCTGCAGTTTTCTTTTCAATTTCTCGGACAAGTTCACAGGCAAAATCTACAGATCCTCCCCGTCAACATTTCGACGCACACAACTAATACCTTGACTCTTTCTTCTCTTTTCTGCGACAACCTTTACATCATCATAACACGCAAGGTTCCCCCCTAATACCTGTATACATTTCCACTTACTTTATAAATACATACGTATTTACAAGGTGTAGCCGCATTCTCTCGGCCTATACACCACTCTACGTGTATATTTTTAACTTGAGAGCTAATTGTGAACAGTGCACAATCCACATGCACATTGTAATATGCAGAGTTAACGAATAGAATAGAATTTTGCATCCTTTTTTCTCCGTCGTTCCTTTCTTTGGCCGAGTGACTGCGGAGTTGATTCACAGCGGCGTAGCTCGTCAATGGCAGCAGACAATGGACCACTGAAAGACATGGGAGGATAAAGGAACTGGAAGACTGTCTGTATGTACATGTGTATGTGTGTGTGTGTGTGAGAGAGAGAGAGGAGCTACCCATTGAGTTCACATCACATTCCACCTGTGCTCCACGACAAGAATGTCTCCATTGACGGCTGACCCTCCTCGGTCCTCCTTTACCAACCTTTTTCCACCCTTCGCCACGGAGTCTCTCCAGGAGCCACAAACGATCTCGCACTTCATTATCCCACAGGAAAAGCCTGACTAATCCAAATGAATTACACACACAGACACAAATCATACTATACTTTACTCGTATTACTTGAGAGTGTGTCGTCTCTTTTCTTACTCTGTGTACTACTAACTGTCAGCTCTATGGTCTACCTAAAACCAAACTATTTCCCTTTGCCCCCATTCACAACTCACTCAAATCTGTCTCATCGCATTCACTTGCTGTAACTATGTAGTACCAGGGGCTCATTCTTTTCATATATTATTATGACTTGACTTTAATTCTGAATCCTATTTAGTAGCAGTGCGTTTGCACGAAACTGAAGCATGTGGGATCCTGTACTTTAGCATTGAGTTTGGACTGTGTGATTGTATTTAGATTTGCTGTTGTTAATAGTGCCGGTGGATAGAGTCATCTGTACAATCAACTAAATGTCAACATCTCAACTTCTCACTTGGCTGGAGAGAAGACTTCAATTTGTCAAAATGTATGAGACCCCTTCTAAGAGCCCGCAATGTGTTTTTCCACTACCGTATGTAAGTACGCGTTTGTATAAGGCTGCCAGTGTGTGTGTGACAGCGAACAAAGACTGTGAGAAGGGAACTTGTTATCTAGTACATCTTTAATTATTAGATTTGGATTCCTTGGGGATTTCAGCAAAGCAAATTAGACGTCCCATAGGACTCTGTGTGAGATCTGTCCTTTCCATAGACGATATACCACATGCAATTTATTGAGAGAGGGATCTATGTACTAACGGACTATGTTCATTATTTTGTAACCATCACAAAAATTACAAATGTAGTTTCTACTCTGCACTCACTCACTCACTCATTCACTGATCGGATAATAAATACGATCAAACGTCCAGCCAAGTTTTTCACTGCATTCTACAGACCATAATGACATTATATGATGATATTTTGTTAATATTACGGTTGATAACATTAGCTTGGAACAGCATTTATAAGCTATGTCCTTCTCTGAGGGAAAATATCTTTTTAAGGGGCTACACTAATTACAAATTTAATTTCCACTAACCTTAGGTAATTTGGTTTTTGTGTCATAACGATGCATTTATTTGTTTCATAAAATTGTGCGCAGTGTGTATCTAATTGTCATCAAATCTTCATAAATGAGTTGTAAAGAGAGTACATTATTTATTTATTGAAAAACTACAAACAGAAATTAAATATATAAGGAAAATCAACTTTACCCGATAAGTGCGGAGTAAAGCTATTCTTAAAATTAATTAAGCGTACATTTGCAATTTTTCGAAAAAATTACTGTTTTTGTTTGTTGGTGAGAGTATGCCTACTACGGAATATAAGCAATGTATCCCTAGTTCATACATTTGACACATTGATTTTCCCAAGATTGCTAAATTCTACAATTTTTGTAAAAAGAGCAATGGATGTGAAATGAATATTAATACAATAGCTCAGCTTGTTGAAGAAAAAATATGGAATACCTAATACCCCAAACTTAGTAAAAGTTTGTTAATGGAATTAGGACGCTATTCTCTCTTTATAAATATTACATGGAAATTTAGTCGGAGGGCCAGAGGCGATACTAAATGCAATTAAAATGAATATACTAATAGATTCTAATAATGCAGATTCCATGAATACTTTGGTTCCAAGTATTGTTTCCTTCTCAGATCCATTTTGACAGAAATCTATTTCGTCACATCATTCGTGCATTACATCGTGGTCTTTCAATTAGCCACCATTTCCCGGTGCATATTCAAGAATGTCACCAAAATGTGAATAATGTATAGATTTCGATCGGTGTCATACGATAATCCTGATATTGGATATATTGTTGTTGAATCCCACAGAATTTCGAAAATTAAAATTACCGAGTTCTAGCTACGAAAAATATTAGCAGGGAATTTATCATATTGAAAAAAAATATTTGTACAAAAGGATTTAAACATATTTCCATTTATAAACTGAATTTATAAGAAAATGTTGTCATTCATTGATTTATTTATTTGGACTTTATGTAAATATGGTAGGTCAGTTTGTAAATGGTACTCAATATTGAAACTAAAAACCAGATCTGTAGTAAAGAGTATGATTTAGATTACACGTGAATAGTTGAAGATACAATTATTACAGTTATCACAATGGACTGGGAAAGTTACGTAATAAAAATAAGAGTAGAAAGCTGAGCTGAACAGGAGAACAGTGGTTTTTTCATTCCTTCACTAGGGGATTGTAACTTTCCGATGAGCGAAAAGTCTTGATTTGAAGCAGGAAAGAGAGATTGAAGTCAGAGAGGAGAGACACGGGAAAGATATTATTAATAGAGATTTCTATTGACTCTTTCCTGATAGATTCCTCTTCTTGTGCACTACTTTGATTTATAAAAGTCAGAATTTATAGAGAATAAAGTTGCACAAGTCCAAGAACTTAAACAGAAAAAAATCACTTTTATGTACATTAACAAAGTAAATTTTAACAACTAGAGATGATTTAATGATTCTGCACATTATATATTATATATGACCTACCTTTTTTCCTGTCAGTAGTAAAACTATTCCCCGTTGACTCAGCTTTAATTTACTTATTATTAATAAATAGATCTGTGTCAATTGTGCATAGTAGTATAAATATTTCTGCAGCAATGCTTACTTACAATAACAGTTGATGAGATTTATTAGAGAAATGAAAGAGAAAAAAATTCAAGTTAATTGTATGTACTTATTAATCCAAAGGGGAAGGACGCGGGGAGCGGAAGGAAGCTAATTTGTCAACAAGGAATTAGTACAAAGGTTATGTGTCCGAACGATATCGCGAAGAAACAGTGATTTTTGTTGTGCGAGTGACAGGAGAAGTTATTGGAAAACTGACTTGACTTAAGATTGCGTTCTGAATGGCACGAAAGTAGCAGCAGTGGACATTGGAGAGAGACGGGCCGAAAAGACAGTGGTGCGAGTATTGAAAGAGGTCAAGAGTGCGCTCGGTGACAATGAGCGGTCACAATGGCAAACGTAGTGGAGCAGCAGTTGAGTCGGTGGATTCAGAGTTGTGTCAGTTGTGTGTGGTGGTGGTGGTGGACGGGACGTGATGACCGGCGCATTAGGGGAAAGTCGTCAAACCATTGGGTACGAACTACAAGTGAGAAAATTGGGGCTGGAGCTGAAAGGGAAAGGAGGCGTTCCAACCAACCGGAGCTTTATTTCTTCCTTTACTCGGTCTTGTTGTGTGTGACTAGGCAAAGCCTATTAGAAATGACTAGGCAAGTCAACTCACAATCGAATGGAGAAATAGCCTGAAAACACGAAGCTTACATCGCATAACATGAAACGAACACTTTTTCTCTTCTTCTCCAACAGACTCGCTCGCTCTCTTTATTCTCCGCCACTGCCATTCCGGTGCACTGACGCTCGCTCTACACTTTTATGTGTAATCTCCTATGCAGCTCTCTAATGTAAACTGCACACGGGGTTCCAATGCAATCCTTTTCACCATAAATACCTCCTATACGCTCCCGCTACCTTATTCAATCCTGGTCCAAAACCCACTTTTTGGACTCAACTCGGTTGAAACCACCATAATTACCCGGTAGTAGGATTTCTCGGTAATATTTACATTCGAAAGCTTGGAACTCCAGAAAAACCGTGTGCATTTTTTAATTGAAAAGTAATTTG
>JABASC010005390.1:0-10277 GCA_019776185.1 Plutomurus gul
CCGGGATTTTTGCAACCCTGACCACAAGTGATGTATCTACGATGTCGTTGGTTCAAACAGCCATATTTGTATGCTTTCAACATTTGTGATTCGTTATGGTTAATTTTTCCCATAAAATGTACGGTGAATTCTTCCAAATCAGTCGAGACTAGATCGTATGAATAAATGTGCTAACTCAATTCTGAACATGCAATTTCGTGCTTAAATTTTAGCGAAAAAATGAGGAAATAGTATTGTATTTTACAAGCTAAATCTTTATCTCCGAATACCTAATGATGCAACACACACTGACTTTTGCTTATAGGTTTGCATGTAGGTATACATTTGTATGTTTCCATATACACTTCAAACCGCGTAAGTGGGACGAGCCCTGTTATGTAGGAAAAATAGGCAATGTTGATTGGTCCATGTTATAAGGTATGGGTTAAGTACGTATGTTTAAGTGGGAACCCATTATGTAGGCGACCCTTTAAATGGGACACTTTCTAGGTACATTTTAGGTCTTTTTATAGTGTCCAAGTGGGAATATCGCTCGATTCTAGTGTTTAACCTATTCTTAGTACATACGTAAATGTAAATGATTGAAAAGGTGAGTACACTCCACAGAGATTTCAGATAAGAAAGGTTTGTACGTTCATTCCAAACATTTACCTGCATTTATGTGAAATTAATAAGCCGGGGATACACCAAAATGTCTAAAATCTTAGTTGAAAAAAAATAATTGGGATAAAAAAACCTCGCATTCAGGAGAAAAAAATCTACTTGTGCTTGACAATTGCACAGCTCGTGATAATATGCAATGATATTCCTCAAAATATGAATAAAAATTTGAATCAGTCAACTAAAACCTCTTTCTTCAACAAACAATTATAAAGTCATTTTTTCTATGCAAATAAATGTAAATGTAAAAAAAATTCTGAAAACTTCTTATTATGTTTATGCGGGAAACCGTTTACCTGGGACAAAGAAGTCGGTCCCTTCGTGCCCCGCTTACGCGAATTGAAGTGTAATATCATATGTAGTAATCATAAAGTTCTTGCTAAAATCTCAAGGGATATTTTTCCAACTCCTGGAAATTACATCAAATCAGCTCTTCAGTGCACTAAAGCGTCTATATTACCCAAATAGGAAATTTTCTAAAGATTTATTTACGTCAAATGTGGCACTATGTATGAGGGCAAGTTGTATCTGTACAATAAAATCATCCGCATCCATCATATCTCACGTATGTAGTAGGCTTACATGCAACTTAAATAGGTAGCCATATACAATTCTTATGGACAACTTGTTACATACCTAGAATCCTCATAGTGGACCATGTCTACATGTGCATGGCTGCAGCTACACATGTGTAACTATAGTGTACCATCTAATATATATGTACATATTAAAGTATACTAGCTGGGTAAGTACACCGCCATAAATGGTTTAGATTATTACTATTACATTTGGCAAGCGTGTACACTGGGTGAGAGGAAAATGTGGTTTGCCAAAAGCTCTCCATACAACAAACCCTTTCTACGATTCCAAGAGAGAACGAAGAAGGCTTCAAGTCCAAGAAGTCTGGTCTGCCATGGTCGCTTCACAATAATAGACATCGTAATTGACAGTCATGGAAAGTTTGAATCAGTATTCTTTTCAGCAGGAGCCACTGAAGTAATTTCCATAGGCACCGTACAAAGAAGTGCTGACAAGGGTCGACGAGAAATGAAATTTGAGCTTTGTAATCTGTTTTGCTGTCTTGTTATGTTTTTATTGCCATGTCACGTCATGCCAACAACGTAGACAGACTACGCAGTCGAGTGCTGCCAAGTTAATTGTTCATAGTTCAACTGCGTAGGTAGAGAACGGCACTCGGTTCGCATTCAAAAATTGGACAATTTCAGTCCACTGCATAAAACAGTTAGAAGAGCTTATTGATTGATGTGTACACAAGCAGAAGTGCATACACGCACCATAATATGTAAGTGAACGGTTATCTATTGTCCGCCAGAATTTTCTTTTTACCTCGTCTGTGTATGCGGAGCATTGAGCACTCGTCTATTTATTTCCACATCGTAATAGTTGTGTTGGTGCAAAGAAAAGAAAATAAAGGGGAGCGATGGAGAGAGATGGAGAGAGAGAGAGAGAGAGTGAGAGAAAGGGAAAGGGAAAGTTGTGGATAGGGACGACAAGGTGTGCAGCTCACTCAAAAAGTGCAAAACAGTTTTTCATCCAACTAATGTTTTCTTCCTCATGCTTGCCACAATAACAACCAGAAAGCACAATGGACGACCGTCGATGTTAGCAATGGAATAAAATGGAGAAAAGAACATAAATTATCAAAGTGAATGAAATGAAGACACATAAAGGCTGCCTTTAAGTGGCCTAAAGTACATTACTTATATGTATACATCAATGTATGAATTATATGTACATAGACATAGGTAGGCCAGGTCTAGTAATCGCTCCGTTTATGATGACTATATATACGTACTTACATATAAATGTAACGTGACTGTCTGCAGATGAAATAGTGGTGTACAAGATTTAGGAACGTTGACTCTGTATTTTTCATCGGCACATTAAATAAACGAGTTATTTCTCTGCTAAGGTGATAAATTCCAAAGAGGAAATGGCTGGCCAACACATTCACCTCTCCGCGTAGCACATCAACAGCAGCACAACACAATAACATGAACTACAAATGCATACGCTTACGACGAGAATATTTGTGGGAATTGGGCTTTGGGGAAGTTTTTCCTGCTTCGTGCAAGTTAATCCTGACATAAGAGCAGATGAAATCTGTATTGTATTTCCTATGTTACGAGCTCTGCTTCATACGATTCCATAAAATCTCCGCCAGAAATTGATACTAGCTATATGCAGGGATGCACATGGATGTATGCACCAATGCTATGCTATGTATATACATAATACACAGTGGCTGATCTTTCTTTCTTCGTTCATTGCATTTGTGAGCCCTGAATGGCTCCAAGTAGCAAGCAACACTGCTATCTCTTATAGTACATAGTAGAAGGAAAACCGTCCTCCCAACATCTATGTACGTAAGCATATAATAGTGGGTAGGTTGTTGGTGTGTGAACGACACCGAGATGTGTAATATATGCACATATATCTTGGCTATATGTTGTGCGAAAGTGAACCACGAAAGAAAATAAAAGCTACCTATTTGTGTTTCTGCAGTAGATGTATCCCGGCCAGTGTTTCACTTTGAACAACAAACATGTCCCTGTAACTTTGTTTGTTTATACATATATAATATCTTTTTTACCTATGAACCTATTACGTTATTGCATTACATTACCTCGCATACTTCTTTCTTTCCGTGGCTGCTTGATCTAGATGCTGACTGTGGCCTGTGCGTCCCTCTGTTTGCATAAGAAATATATGCTGTCCTTTGTTATTACATACATATTGTATGCAAACGGTTGGTTCTTGTCTCACATCCATAATGTTCGTAGCCAAGTGTCATACGTGTAGTTGAAACGATAGAATATACCCTGGGTACATATTTGCAGATTACAATTTAAGTAAGTAAAGTGTAAAAGCGAGTGACACGCAATACGATCATGTTCCTTTTTCTTCTGTGACGTGAAGGTTTTGGATTAGTAGTGCCCTCGCTGGAACAACGCAGCACAGTTTTTGTGATAGATCATTCGAACAGTTAGTTATTAACTATGGATTCCTTTTACAACCCACATGACACTACAAAGCGAACATACCTAGGCACCTACAACCTACAAAATAAACTATTGTGTCAAGGTTTCTCTGTATAAATTGACTCAGCACTGTTCCTGAGTCACGTACGAAACTTTTGTATTTGTATTAGTACATCAAAGGAATTAAAAAACAAGCCACAATTGTATAATTCCTATGCAGAGGCTTCTAATGAATTTGCCGACTGTTAAGCTCGATACTCGACACTATTTGTGTAGGTGTGCGTAGGTGTGATCTTGCATAATAAAGATGGCGCCCACTCAGTGCTTTGCATTAAAAATCCTTTAATTAAAGCAATAGTAAGGTTACACAGCTGGAATAATACACCGCATAGTACACAGAAGAAAGGTAAAGAAAAAGTTTGTTAAATTCTAAATTGTAGGCGTTACAAGTATGAAAGTACATACCACCAAAATGATGTACAAATTTCGTACTTGTTTTATGTACACGAATGAATGCAGGCAGCAGGCGTCCAACTTTTGATTTCTGTGCTTTCAGGGCATTTGTGAAAAAAGATGAAAGGAAATATGAGAAGCACAAAAATAGGAAGGAAAGGGAAGTCATTACATTAGGGAACGGAGGAGCGTACGTTTTGGTTGTAGCACAGAGGTGACGGTGTTCTAACAGTTTAGCAGAGTACAGTGGTAACAATGGCAGTCAATGGAAAATAAATACAAGTGTGTACGACTTGGTTGAGTAAGTACAGCAGAATGTGAGGTAAACCAGTATGCAACTATTTGCAACCTCTTCTGTTTGTATAATGTACAAGAGTAAGTAAAAGTCAGTAGAAAGGAAAGCGGGAAAGCGTGGAGAAAGACCTGGCTAAGAAAAGAGTCCTATTTAACAAGCACTAACAACATATAAGTATACATAGCAACCGATATGAATGATGGATTGTGCGAGAGCAAGAAATCGATAAGCAATTAGTGCAAAAATCTTCTCGTTTCTCCATTCGCTGTCGAAAGCCTTAAAATCCACACACATTCAGACTTTGATAGATGACGTGGCTCACTCAACTAGTAGTGTGTATTATGTACCAGTGGGTCCGTTTGTCTCAGCCCCGGCTCTCTCTCTCTCTCTCCTTTTCTCTTTATACCCAGGTAGTATACATATACTTTCCATACTCAAACAATGATACTTTTACATCGTATAATATGTTACGCGATAATAGCAAAGCAATGTGCCAAAATATCCCTCAAACAAATGTGGACAAAAAATGCATCCAATAGCAGCAGCAGACGTTTCTGATATAAATAGATTAGTGCCCACGACAAGTAATACATTTTGTCACAGGGTTTTACTAATGGCCATACAAGTATGTTTGCATTCAGAACATAATTTTTAGTAGAGATGAGGTTTATTTATTTGAATATGCAGAGTACAGAGAATACCTCAATTTACTACCATGTTGTAATTACTGCCACCCTTTGAACAATTTCCGATTCAACTCCCATGTGAGATTTGGATGTGCAGAACTTAATTTTTCTAAAACACAATCACTTGAAAGTGACACATGTCGTGACTGCAATATCAATTGTACAATCTTGAATTCATATTTTGAGTCCGATTTGAGATTTCAATTTATTAGGAAAAGTTGAAATCCCTCTGTCAGTTCGATTCACCATGGATTGGGATTTAAGCCGGTGAAGAGATTGTCCTACGGTCGTAAATTACCGACACTTTGCAAAGTTTCCTTTCCATATGAAAACTTAATATAAAAAACAAACAATTTTAAAACTATTCTTTATACTGCAGTGCGTTAGCGATGAATAAAAAAAATCAATCTGATTTTGTGTGCCGTGGTTTGTTCTTTTCGTTTGCTACTTACTACAATCGCGTCTTGTGAAATATAAATAGTCCTAAGTATATAGTAAGTAGCAGTAGCATTTTTTATTAATGTCACCTGTCAAATAGACATTCTCTATGTATGTACAAGTGTACGCTGGATATGGGGACAGTGATTGATTTCCGTAGCAGTATATCGATAATTCAGCACAGTATATTCTAAAAATACACATGTAACAGACGACAGAAAGGGGAAATAAATTACAACCTCTAGATGCATTTATGTATTATGTGTATCATTCTTGCTACGGAATGGAAAAAACAATTTCCAAGCAGAGATATACTTTTACTACTTAAATACAATAAGAACCCAAGTAGAAAATACACGGAGAGGCTATAAAATTTTGTTCTTGTTTTCGTTAGATGAGTTATCGTAAGGAAATGGACTCTAAAAAATGTTTAAATTTACGAGTTGTAAAGGTTAAACGGTTGTAAAGTTGTTTAATATTATTTTGACCTTCTTCAATTTCTACACTTTAAGCCACTAAAGTTGTTGACACAATGAAAGGTGAATGTCATCCATTTCTTGCAATACACAATCCACAGTCAACCAATTTATGTAGTTTTCCTGTAAGAATAAGAATGATTATCGCCATATTGCAAGTATTGTTTAGTGAGGTGCATTTGAGGTGAAAGAACCATAAGTAGAGGCACGAGATCATTGATTTTCTTGTAAATCATGTATAAACAGAGTCTTCTGTCAACATCGTGAATGATAATTAAGTGACTGACTGAACTGGCTACTCGACCGGACCCATCATCATGTCCAGTCACGCTTCTCATTAGTAATAAACACCATTGGATCTGTTAGAGCAGGTGACGTTTAATTTTTTAACATTGAGCCAATGTTATAAGTGAGAATGAGTAGCCACTATTTGAAGAATATAACAGTTTACCAACCAGAAGTATTAAATCATGTGTACAAACGCGAAAACATAAATAAAATAGGAATAAGCTCTCTCAGCAGGACCTTTCAAAATTTCCATTGTTCTATTTATTTATGTGTTTGATTGGGATAGCTGAATCGAATTAAATAGTAGACGTACAATAGTAATTACCATCTCGAACAGTTTGTGCACGACTGACAAAACAGAAAGTAATGAATACGTTGAAGTGTTGTAGTTTCTTTCACCAAGCCATTCGGAATGTATTTAGGACTGCTGTTGTAATTTATTCCTTGTATACAAATTGTTAATGTACGTGCAGAGGACAATGTAAATTGGGTTTGATAAATCCGACAATGATTGGTGAAAGTTGTCCACCTGCATATTAGCAAATGATTTAATGAGATGTATCACATTTCCAAAATGGCAAGAGTCGAATGCGTTTCCATTGTAGTACATGCTGGGGAGGTTATTGAGAACTCAGAACCCCGTGAAATTCTAAATCCGAAAAGTATAACGAGCGAAAGTGGTCCAATTAAATCTGTGTATTGTTGAGAGCCAAAAAATAATGATAATCCTACTAAGAGTAACTGGCCAACTATAAATAAGAGGAAAGAAAAGAGTGGACAACTGGGGAAGAAGACTGAAAGGATTTGGGATAGAAGTTGGATTATTCCCCCTTCACTTTCTGCAAGGAAATCAGAAAAGAGCCTAGCGACATGCCACTCGTTTTTTTATCATTTCCTTCAGCCAAGCACAAAAGCGGAGGCTACTTATGCTCTCAAGTCTTCTATTTTCCTCAACTGCTTATACACATACGTTGCACATTACAATGCATGTATTGTATGCATGCAATTGCCTTACGTAGATTTAGTTGCTTCCATTCTCTTTGTCTCCCTGTCTCCGACTGACTTTCTTCCATCCATTGTTCGAGAGTTTTGAGTGGAGGAACTCCGACTGAGCAAAGCCCACACAAGATGAAGTAAGGCGAAAAAATCATAGATCAATAGAAATTAGAAATGGAAATGCCATTTTTTAGACCATTCTGACTTATAAAAGAGTGTACGACGATCACAGACAACAAAATGATAAGACATATATATAACTGTATAGGTACATACTGCATACTTATATCATACCCCTTGGCACATTTACTGCACCTATGCTTTCTATTTTCATGCAGCAGAAAAAATGTTTTCGTTACCACTATGAAATCTGTAGTGTCGATTAAGTACGTAGATTTCCTATAATTACTATGGTGCAAATATTAATGGTTGAATGTAATTTAGATTTTTTTGCGGGAATTCTGTGGACAAGCCGGGGCGAGGGAAATGTTGATTGTGTACACTTAGGGGGACACATATCTGTAGATAGTAGACCATTGGAGTGAGAGAATGGGTTTTGTGATTTGATTTGACAGTGCTGTTAATAGATGCAGAACCAGAAATATCCGTTAATTTCATTAGTAGGGTGCAGGGAATAATAAGACTGCCGTGATTCAGTATGGAGTGAGAAAGTGCACGGGATGAGGGAAAGAATGCTCGTGAGCGTTATGGAGCGGAGATATAAGCATGTCCCGTCATTCGATTAAAGAAGACAGAGGAAGGCTTTTTTGGAACTCACTCACATCCGAATTCTCATCTTGTAGACAGACAGATTGTTCTACAATGTAGGGATAAAAAAGATTATAAAAAGGAGGAGATGAGAAGACAAGATCCCATCTCTCTTTGCTCTACAGTACAGTTGACTGCACCACCAATGGAGGCTCTGAAGCACATTGACTTTTTGTGATTGTGAGTGAATTGGAGTCTGTGCATCCGATTGTCTATGGTGGCGATAGTGGAACTCTGCTGAATTTGACTTGACTGATTATTCTTAGTTAGTCGTGATCGTCTCCTCTCGTCGTGCACTTCGCTTCCGTATGTGCACAGAGGCGGCCAAAGGACGAGCTACTATTTTATGGCCACTAAAAGTTAACCATGGAGATGCTGGTTGGTTTGTCTGGTGTGTCCACTTGCGTTTATCCATTAGGTTCGTTTTTTAACAGAGCAGATTGCGAAGTGAAAAGGACAAGGCTGGACTTGACGCAAGTGGAGCCCCGCTAAGTTTATTACTCTACTACGTTAGCCAACACTCCTCCGTTCCACCAAACAACGCTACACAACTTATTTTCTGCATCCTAATTCTATCTGTCTTCAAGTTACATCCATTGTCCGTGTCACATTACATTATCTCCTCTTCCCCATATTTCGTACTGTCTCTCATTACATTTCCTACAACTCTTTCTCCAAGGTGGCACAAGTTCAACAGTGCTTAGATAAGATGCGTATTTTTGTGTATAGAATTACTTGCAACCCCGACGAACTGCTGACTTAATTGTCGAATAATCTCATATGGTGTGGTCAGTGTTGCATTTACCCGTTGGAGAAATCTATTTAATTAATAAAATAATTATGAAACACCAAAAACATTTTGAAACATTTAGGGAAACCTTCAGATTTTTGAGACAATAATGACATTGCTAAACCAATTTTGCGTTTGTATACATGCATACTGTTTGAGCCGAACGTTCAGGATTGCATTGCGGGAAGAGTAAAGGGCCAATGCGAAGTAAGCCTCTGAAGGTTTACCTTACAGCAAGGTAGGATGAGAAAATTGCTGACGGACTTGTTTTTTTTTTGTTTTTGTTTTTGTTGTGCAGGGAATGAAAGTTGCTGAAAGAATTTTGTTTTTGTTTGATCGATGCCGTGTCTGTAATAAAAACTTCTGGAAAAATTGTAATTTTTATTTTTGGTTGATGCAGAGTGTGAAATAAAGATTACTGGCAAAATTGTAATTTTATTCCCGTTTTTGTTATTGGTTGAGCCAGGGCCTAGAATAAAAGTTGCTTACAGATTCGTAATTTTTATTCGTGTTTTTGATTTTTATGAGTGAAGTAACTATAATGAAAATGTCTGGAAGAATTTTTATTGTAGTTTTTATTTTTGTTAGATGAGTTTTGGCAAGAAATTTTGCAGGTGAAATTGTGATTTTGTTTTAGTTAGGTAACGTAAGGGATAGAAAAAACTGTTGTATTGTGGAATGTACTTGTTAGATATGAGAAACTGTAATAATAGTTGCTATCAGAATTACGTTTTGAGTAGCATATGAGTCCGTAGTTATGATCATAGATGTAAGTAAAGTTACGAAATGAAGTTTTAATTCTAGTTTGTTGGATGGATACTGTGTGTAGTCACTTTTGCATCTGGGAACATTGAGTTTGGTTCCTAGTCCAAAAAACTAGCTGGTCCTTCGAGAAGAAAGTTTTCGTGAATTTGTTAGAGGGATAGAGGTGAGATTACAAAATTGAGAAGTAAGAGTTATAGTCTGATTGGAAGTTGTTATTGCATCAGAGTTTTGCGTGATAGCTTTACTAGTCTATGTAGTGCACTCCGAAACACATACTTTTGCCATTTTACCAATTTAACCACGTAACCACCAATTCACCATTTTGGTAGGTCCAACAGTGTGTGTGACGCCAGAATTTGGCTCATTTAGAGATCTCGTCGTGTGCTATATTATTTTACTCCTTCCTTGCACACTACAACTTACAACTGCCACGAGTAATGGTCATCACGGCTGTGCTGCGTAAACTTATGTGGCTAGTTATTATGTCATGACACATTCGTTCTCCTTTTCCATTTACAAATAGTAAGTACGCACTGGTAATGGAACCGTTTCTCCAATAAAACATTTTATTACCAATAAAAATAATTTGTAGCAGGTACACTACAGAGATAAATTGAGGAGAGTGCACTCATGAATGTCTTCTCGCTTCGATATCTGGAG
>JABASC010005391.1:0-10276 GCA_019776185.1 Plutomurus gul
CTGGCTAAGAGATTGTGTACAGAAAGCACATAATCCTAATGCTAAATGAAAACCCTTGGGTTACTACAACACTGTCGTCGTAGTATTTACCAAGGGACAAATGTTTTCTGTTGCGCACGAGGAATTGTTGAGCACACAGGGACGTAAGCCTACTATTTTATTTGAGCGTGTATATATTTACTATGCAATCTTTCTTTAGATCCAACAAGACGAAGATACGAGATGGGTTGACAGAAGATAAAACCAAATAAGTATTGGATCACTAAATATATTACATTATATTTGTATGAACTGCCCACGTACACATTACTCTTTAATAACTACTGTCTTTCTTTGCACATGGTAATGACATTTCTAAATTACAAACACAATAGCAGTTTGCATTTCGTAAGTGGCTGTGTATTGTTGTGATACTTTGGATTGTGCGTTGTCTTGAATCATTCAAGAGCACATGTAATATTTGTATTTGGGAACTGTTATACTGTAGAGTGAGCAGTAAGGAAAAAGAATAAGCGGTAAGGAAGAGTTTTTCTCTTTTGTGCCACATGTGCTCTCCTCCATTCATATCACGAGCACGAGCAGCAATGTCTTGTCGTTGTCGTCCCGATTGAAGACAATCTCACTGAACTGTCCCAATCCCAATACTTTTCTCCTGCCACACCAAATGACTGATGAGCCAAGACTTGCGATTGCAAATGCTTCTCTAAATTGCCCTCAGGATTATCACTAATCTCTTGACAGCGCTTTATTTGTTTTCCTTCTGTGCTTCGCGTCGCCTTATTTACACGTTCCACCTTAGCCTTATCCCACCCCAACTTGCATAGAATAGCACAAAATTAATATCAACATTCGCACACCTAGTATTTGGTGTAGTAAATTTTCGGGGTACATTGTAAATAAATAAATAACTTCGAATCATTTCTAAATATTGTTATAATAACTATTTAAAGGGTTAATAAACGTTTGTCTGTGTGTAGGTGTATCAATGGATTTCTTTTAATAGCTCAGCATAGAAATATTGTATTACAAAATAAGTACATGTAATCGGACGTAATAGCTACAGTAATACAAGATATATATTTCTACACCCTTTTATTTCTGAATGAATAACAATTTAACTTTAAGCCACGTATTTAAAACTGTAAAAATTTAAAACTGTATTGCAGACACCGTACAATGTCGCAATGTCTGTGAAATGTGAGAAATTTGACAGGTATTATGCTTGAGACAAATTTCGAGTTGGTTATAGAAATTGACTTGATGGCAAATCTATTGCAGCATCGGTACAGATAAGGAGCTAAAGTGAGTAATTGCATCAAATATAACGCATTACATGCTTGATGGAATGCACATATGCACCAACTGCATACAAGTACGCAGTGCATTTATCACTAATACCTTAACAAGCATGCAAACTTATATACAAATCTAAATTCCGGCAATACGGTCTGAATGTGTATGAGTAGTGTACTACATAGAACAGAACTAGAATAAGTATTGACCAAAGTGTCAAAACTGTATACCAGTCTAATTAAGCGTGGTTATTTACATTTAATTTACATAGGCCATAGAGTGGTTACCCACCAATACTTTGAGACATTGTGTGGTGTGGGGGTTGTGGTGTACCGGAGTGATGTGCATGGTTAGACTTGAGACAGGAGCCGTGATTTGAATACGGCAACCCCACCCTTTTCTTACAGCAGCACACTTCAGAAACCGTTCCTTTCTGAATAAATACATTGATGTTGGTGAAATCAGTAATAGTAAACATTCTCAATTCATGAACACCTAACCTAATCCTAAACCCAAGGTACAGGCGTTCGTTACAATATCAAGTATCAGCCTCAATTCCGAAACAAAGCCGTATGAATAGCAGAAATACTTAAGCTACTAGACAAACAAAGCAAAACAACTAGAAACTCGTGCCTGCCTTCAAATTACAACGGAGCTTCTTCATGGGCGTTACAATTTAAAGTCATTTGGTTAGAAATTCCAGTGGATGCTGTCTTGATCTATTAAAGAAAATTGTAATAGCTGTACGTATTACTTGTAAGCAGGGTAGGCAGAAGGGATTAAATGAGGTACTGCCTTGCAGTGTGCATACGACATGCAAGCAAAACCATAAGTGTGTTTTGTAGGCGAAGCCGAAGGAACCTGTGACAAAACGGATATTGATGCAAAGTGTCACTTGTGTGAGTGTAGAGCATGTTGAGTACATGCACATGTCACAGATTGTGGTATGATAGGCACAGCAGCTTTATTCATGCATTCAAAGGATTTCGTCAATTGAAACCCATATAACCATGCATTTAGTAGTTACATAAATAGTACAGTGTAGTTATACTTACATAGTTTAGAATGTGTTTGTGCAATCTTATCTGTGAAGGACCCCACATGTTGAACATGAATATCTGATGTTGTGCACCATCATAATTGCTTGAATTAGTTTATTTGTGTGATTCCATTCATTGATGTTTACAGTAGACCACGACAAATTATTTTGTATATTTCATAAATGTACACAAGAAGAATTATTAATAGACTCGACCATCCCTCGTTCTGAAAATGTCATATCTTTTGATATAAATACTTCACTGAATCCAATCTACAGTCTAATTCTTCAGGTTAGTAAATTGTACTCCGTTGAAAGTTGTAAAAAATTGGATTTGAAATCTCAATTCACCAGTCTATTTTGTTCATATCAATCAAACGTTAAAAACATTTACCTATAATCTAATACCTAATACAAAGTATAATTATTCTGTTTAGAATTATAAATCCCAATAGTCGTTGATTATTTCCAAAAAGTATTTGCTGGTTGAAAATACTTATTAATTCGACAGCGATTTATATCTGTATCGTTGTATTCCAGGCATTACCCGTTCCAAGATGTACTAATTGAAACTTTAAGCTTTACGTATCCTGACCAAATATTTTTGCCATAATCAGTTAACTACATACACTAAAAGTCTCATTTTTGTCGGTTGTTGTTAAACCATATAGAAGCTAACTGCAATAAAGTTAAAATTAAAAACTTTTTAAACAATAAATAGTAACAACAGTGTGGCTTTTATAAGATTTGAACTATTACATTTTTATAACCTGACCTGCCCTGTGTGTTTTTCATCTGGACGGCAATCAAACCAATTAACAACAAACTGAAGGGGTCTACCTGGAGTGTATTAACGATGAAATAATAAAGATAATGGCAATATTATCTCACAGCAGTTCGTAGGAGCAAGTCCGAGCACATTAAAAAGCAACAGAACTATAATAATAGTATTTGTGTTATAGTAGACTGTGCTAAGTATAAATATTATGGAGCAATCGTGCAATAACGCATGCAGCACTATGGTACGAGTATATCTTCCATCATCACTCGTATCTCAAACTCAGATCAAAACAATAAAGTTGTGCACCAAGCATAAACTAACTGCCTGTCTACCCTGACTAGAATACAACGAAAACGAACTGACTGCTGCAGTAAAAACTGTTTTAAAATCCCTTCAGTTACATCCACTATTCCATTCAGTAACAAATGTGAACTTACTACTTTACGCCACTCGCTGCTGCACTCAAAACAGTGGGATAACAGAATTCGGCTCTACCAGTATTATACAGTAAGCATAAAAGCAAAATACACAAAGAAATACACACTGAGAATTGCAATAGCAGTAAACATGTAAATATTACCTGTAGTGTAATACGTAAAGTAAAAGTAAGGCAACAACAACGAAGAACGAAAACTCTCCCAGGTGCAAATCAATAAATCCCTACATTTGCTTTTACTCATTGCCACCTTTCACTAGAATGTAGCTCACCCACTAAATGCACACTTCTGCACAACAGACTTCTACCATGACTGTGAGTAGTACACAATATGCAGTTGTGGTTATAATATCTTGTGTGTTTATATGCATAGCCAAGCCACTGCCCACTAACGCGCCTTCTCCGTGCTCGTTGCTCTTCTTAAATATTAACTTTGCAAATACGATCTATGTATGATGTGTATGTACACTTAACATGCGTAAACACAACATTGAAAGATAAGAAGATAATTGCTGACATTTAATTGTGTCACATGAATTTATTTACCTATCGTTAGGATTAAAAGTGAGTGCGCAACTGTTCATCCCTGTGGTTTATCTGCTCATATTTTTCTAAGGCTATCGCGTAAGCACACATGCTATCTGTATAAATCCATCCATTCTCTACATTATATATATTTCAAGTGTGCGTAGACCGAACAATTCTATTTGCTCTGTACTTATCTAAAAACAAACCTTGTCAAGCAAGATATGTAACTTACTTCAATTTTATTTACTTTCGTCTCGACGCTCATTATTATGTACACATGTTACATATAATTTTGTCTTTGCAGTGGGTGCAAATGCAATAAAGAGCATTCTATATGTAAACCAAATGGATGCAGATCAAGGTCGCTTGACTAACACTGTCCTGGGGTTTTCACAGAGCTTAATAATTTCCTCTGTTACTTGTATTTAAATCCAAATGGGGAGCCAAAGCGTACAAGTCTAAAAAGTCTAAAGTCAATAAGGGAGAAATGTGTGAAGTACATTCTCCCTTTTTTCTACAGCGGGAAGTCAAGATTGGAACTATACATACAGTGTAGTGTATATATATCTGCACAAGGCAGAAGTGGACGGTAATTAAACGACCACGAGGCACCTTGTCCGACCAACCCATGAGTAAATTACTACGCAACCATTGAGTGGGTTCAGCTTTGCATAAAAGTAAACATCGAGAGAGAGTGAGAGAGTGTATTGCACTTTATTAACACATAAGGGGTCTCCATCAGATAAACGACATGTGTATTGCATTGTGTGATAGATTTTCTTGTGGTGAAGTTGCACTCATTTCGGTCAGCAGCCCCATACATCTGTATACACTTGTGTGTATCAGCTGCTGCTACATAGATGAGTGATTGCGATAGGAATCTTGATCAAGCCAACGATTTCTGTATTTCAGTGTCATATACAGTACACCAAGGCAAGAAGCTCATGTTCTCGTTTATGCATAACTAAACATTCGGGTTTATATGGCGAGTAATCGAGGAAATTGTGTGTTACGTGTTTTGCAGATGGGAAGAAGGGGATTCTGTTCTCCTTCATAGTAAGCTCTTAAAATGAGTTAATAATAAAGGTCCGGATTCGACTGGATCCCTAGTCTACAATGCATAGCACTTTGAAATGAAAACTTACGCTTTTACTAGTACACTACACACATCAAAGTAATAAAATTGCATGCATCTATTCATATGAATATTAACTATTACAGTTTAGAAAAGACTAACTTTTTAGAAAGAAATACTACTCTGTATATAGCGTTAGAATAATACTCTTAAGACTTTGCATTTTTCTTAAAACTCGAGAAAAGAGCAACAATTTTTCGTTGTCTACTTGAGTAGTAAATGAAAATATAAGAGAAAGTATGTGATATGATGTAAGATTTTTCAACGAAATGCGTAAGCTCTAACGAAATGTGTTTGGGGAAAATGACTAGACTGACTGATTTTAGGAGTTACACTACGCCGTTATGCAGCATGTACACGTAGGTGGTGTGTGGTGTAGAGAGTAAGTGTAGTGCAGTGCGGACGAGAGTGAGTCGAGTCAGAAAAGCAGTGGACTGGAATTGCTATTGGGGTTTTGTGCTGTTTCCTCCATACAGATAGGCTCTTGCAAAGCCGAAGGTGGAGCACCAAGCTCTTGACGCAAAAACTCCAACTTGTCTGCATTTGAATTGGTTCTGCGGACTCGGCCTGTCTTACTAAACTTTTACTCTCGCTGCTATCTTCTACCGTTCACTGTAGATAAATCCACGACAGTTTCTTCTCCTATCTATGAATACGTGTACACTTCTCTGTGTAGCTCCAGCGGCTACAACGGTCATTTCCAAGAAAATATAAAAAATCCATTACATTATTCGTCCTAGGTGTTTACTGCCTTAGTGAATTAAAGTGAGTACACGAGAAAATGTGAAAAATAGTACAAGAAGAGAAAATGACGGCCACTCTCACAGTTCAGTGGAGGGGTGAGAGTCATACTACAGCAGACAGTTTTACAGAAGAAATCCGCATTTACATTTTAGTAGGATCAATGCACAGAGAGAACTCTTGAGTGTCTTGTGTGTGTATAAATATAATATTGAAGTTTCTCTGGTGTGGAGTGCATATTGATGAGTGAAACATTCAGAGACTACAAAGTGAAAGCTCTTCATCTACCCCACTCTCTCATTTTGCCGTAAAGTCTACAAAATTCTTTCCTGCTTTTAGTACTATGGGTATATACGCAAGGAGGAGATTGTCTGTGAGTGAGTGACAAGAGACAATGTTGACAAAACGTTTCGCTCGCTGCTTAATTACGGGTAATTAATGCCCGCCACTGAATTTAGCCTGAGTCAGTGTTAATGAAATAATGAGTTCAAATATGATCTACGGTTTGTGTAACGGAGGGATAACATCCCAAGTGACAGACAACTACTCACACACCCCAGCCAGTGTCTCCTCGTCGCTGATAGCCTCTCTTCCCATTTCGAACACGACGACATCCTCACTCCACCACCATCCTCACAACAACATGCACCAGCAAACCTCTCTGAGCCACTTGAATCCCCACTTATCTGTGAGTCACCATCAACAGCATCTCAATCAAACGTCACATCACAACAACCAACAGAATCTCCATCCCTACCAGCAACAATACTCATCGTCGTCCGTAGTCACGAATACTCCAACACCGCCACTGCTAGTGTCTTCCTCGGAAACGTCCACGGCCCCCTCTTCCTCCTCTCGCAACACGGACTCGAGCGAAGGCGTCTCGAACGCCTCAGCAACTTCCTCATATTACAACAACGCGAACAATTCCGGGCCGAATGCTTCGGAATACTATTTGAACTCTGGCTACTCGAGCGGGGGGCCCAACGGGGCCACCAATGTGACCAGCAACGGAAACTCGGGCTCTTCCCCTCCTGGGAGCAATTCAGGAACTCCCGTAGACACTTCGAGTGGTGGTGGGGGCTCGAATAATCCGCCACTTTCCATTTCGTTGGCGGAACAACCTGGAGGAGGATTAAGCTATACAAATTTAGACACGTCGTGCACAGTGAGTAGTAATTCGTCATCGATCTACCACCCGCACTTGGTGACAGTGAGTGCTTACGGAAATAACGGACACTCGACAAATTCTCCTTACGACATAGGTCCTAGTCCTACAATACCCGATCCTACACTCTCTATATCACCGAATTCGGTTCTGTACAATTCCGGGGGCTACAGTCACCACTCACACCACATACCCCCAACCCACCACCACCATCAACTGCAGGTCACGTCCGAATTCCCCGGAACGAGAATTTCTACCAACGGACACGTCCTCCCAGATCTCTGTGACATTTCCACATACGGCCAAGTTTTTCACCCCGGGGGCGGTGGAACAGTTCCTTCCAGTGTAGCTATTGTCAGCAGTAGTGGTAATAGTTCGAATAGTACTACGAACAACAGTGGCAACAATCACAATCAGCAAAGTTCCTCTTGTCTATTAACAGCTAACACGGGCATATCCAGTCACAATCATAGCTCTAATCCTCAACATTATTTAGCCGCTCCTGCACGCAGTGATAATGACAACGGGAGTCCTAGTAGTATTAGTGTCACTGTGGGAATGCACAGCCACCACCACTATGGAGGGCCGGTTCACTCTCACCACCATCCCATGCACCACCACCATAATCCTCATGCTCACCATCTTCAACCGCTAAGCCAATTAAATCAGCATCTCAACTTGGGCTCTTTAAATCCTCATCACCCTCACGCTCATCACCACCACCACCACCAGCAACAGCAACTGTTGAATGCTGGACAACTAGGCAGTTTAGTTGGAGTCAGTGTTGGTGCTCCTCAATCTCAATTGCAAACTGGTCAGCCGCAGCAGATTCAGCTGGGCCCGCATAATCAACAGCAACCCGCACAGAATAATCCCAACGTGCCCACCTACAAATGGATGCAAGTGAAAAGAAATGTTCCGAAACCCACGACCCCGGGTAAGAGAAATATTTCGCATCATAATAATATATATTAGATGGTGAGGTCATTAAAAATAGAGTTCCAAGGTGAGTCCATGCACGCGGGACCCACTACACAAAATACATGCTAATTAATACATTTAGAGAATACAATTTAGAAAATCGTGCCATGTCATTCATGCATGCTATAAATCATGAATTCTCTCACTGGAGCTAGTACTCGTGCATGCACTCCTGTCATTTTAAGTACGCACCGTCCAATACCGTTAATCTAATTTTACATTTTATGCTCCCCATGAGTTTATCTCATTCTGTAAGCAATTTTTTCGCTTGTTGCTATTACACTTAAGTATACTTAATACACACGTATTTACGTCATTTTAAATGCTTACCTTTAAATTTACTTTTGCATAGTCAACCCTTTTCTACTTATTAAAGCATTCACATAGCATATTTCTGTTCCACCTAAAACCACGACTACATACTTAATAGCATTGTATAAATGATCTGATCATACAGATACATATTATAAAGTACCTGCATAAGTATAAATAATAATTGGAGTGTATGTATGTATGTATGTACTTTATATACAGGTAAAGTAAAGTGCTGCAGAGTTCGCTCGCACTAATGATTATGTGCATGTATGCAATTAAATTTATAAAAAGCTGTCTCCTATCACTGCTATCATATCACTTGACGTGCCTTAATCCTACTTTACCCTGTCATGTCACTCAAATGTAAAACGACCGAAATCGTAATAACTTTTCTGTTGGTGATATCATAGGAACGTGTGAATTTGATCGACTGAATGGAAACAAAACACATATTGGCACTTAGTGATTTGTGAATAATAAAATGTTCACATGCACAGGAAACGTTTAGAATCCCTTACTTTTAGGGGGAAAGAATATAGGTATCACTAGTACATAAAACGTGTGCAGTATGCGAAATGTAATACATAGTACATATAAAATTATGATTCAGTTTGTTAGTATGAAACCCGTGCGAATAATAATTTTTGCTATCTACAAGAATGATATGTATTAAGAGTAAACTTGAATACTAATGTAGTATAACAAGTCAATACCGAATAATATCGATTGTATAATATCTATGTTAACATCTGTGTTAAAACAGTGAGCAGAGTACTTAGGACATGACACAATTGACTTCATGAGAGATACGTCATTGGGAGTTTTTTATAGAAGCGATCGAATCCGCATTGAAAGTAGGTGAGGTAGAGGGGATTAAGTGGATTTAAATGATAAACTGTTTGTTTTATTAATACTTGTCTGTCCATGACTAAAAAAGTCACTTTCATGTGAATTGTTTTTGTGTTATCTTGGGACATGACATGAGTGCGCTGAGTCGTAGATACTTACAATTAGAGATACTTTGGCATTTGCTTGTTTCATTTATTTATGTGACTGCATGCAGGTACATAGACACAGCTAGTATTAATAAACAGCAGTGTCTTACTTTGTCTCCACTCCATTTGCATACTTAGATTAGGATGGCCCGTTGCATTGCAATATGTGTGTAATATACACTGTTTTGTATGGGCTATGCACAGTATACATAGTAGTACATGTAATATTGACAAGTTAATCCTTGATTATCTCTCATGTGTCAATCACTGGTGAGTTTCCCATATTACTTCACGACTTATGATTTACTGCCTTGTCTGCGTGCTCATGGTAGGTGCACACTGAACAATTACATGCGGTAGTACAGTGGAGACAGGTAAGAATTCTGATGTATGTGACAGTTGTTCTGTCCTACATTATCTTTCCATTTGGCTGTGTCCTGTGTCCTGCCTTACTGTCCCATACTTTGGTTTACAGTCCAACTGTCGCGGTACAACTTGTCCTCTTGTTGTTTGTTCTGAATGACTGTGACAAGGAAACGCTGAATATTTCATCTTATCTCATCTTGTCGTCTGTCATGTCAATCGAATTTTTTTTAATTGTTACTCGCATGTCATTCTGTGCTCTTGCGTAGCCTAACTTTACAATTAACTCTCGAAACTCTACTATTTGTAACTGCTTTTATAATAATAATTTATACGACCAGAATCACCTGCATATTACACTGACAATATCAATTACAAATTTGAAGAGGCTACAACTAATATTAGCGTCATAAAAGACACGACTATTTAGCATGAGTTTTTCTTACACTAGACACTGTGGCCAAGCGGTGTATTTGCGTTACTAATAACTGATTCAGATAA
>JABASC010005392.1:0-10271 GCA_019776185.1 Plutomurus gul
ATACACAGTAGACAACGTTATTGCTTCATTTTCACGGCCCACTCTTCCAATTTATACAACGGATAATTTCTGGATAATTGTCCCAAACAAGTGAGGATAATGCGCATGTCCAATTCACTAAAATGTCTTCCGTGTTTCTGCTCATGAATTGGACGAGATGGGGGTGTGTTCCGAATGAAAAGCTTAATGAGACCCCCGCCAAATTCCACAGAGCATTCAAACATTGTCAGAGTTTTGGCTTTTTTTCTCAAAATTACAGTCTCAGTTATTCTCTTCTGTGTCACGATGGGGTCAATATTCTCACTGTGGGGGATATTATTCCTTGTTCTCCAAGCGTTAAATTCAGTCCTCACGATGTATTTACAATTACGAGCGCACTCCATTGACTGCAGTTCCCTCAATCTTTCTTGGATCACACTTCCAGGCTCCAATTTAATCTTTTTGGCATTTGACTGTGCGTTGGAATTGTTCGAGGGAGCAGCACCCGACGTTTCCTTACGGACCGTGCAAATAAAGCCATCTGTCCAAACGCGATCCAGCATGTCCTCGATGAAGCAATACCAAAGAGCATTGGCTGATTTGACCAAGTCTACCAAACATCCGGCCTCAGTGGCAAGTTGACGAATGACGGCCAGTGAGTGTTCTCTGTATGCACCATCTATTCCTATTATAGTGGAATGTGTTCCATCGTCATTCTTCTTTACGTTGGCTTGTGGGGCTTTAGGTTTTCTTTCGAAGGCCAAAACTTGATTTTGGCCTTTTGCAGGTTGGTTACTGCTGGTTGCAACGAGATTCTCCAGTTCCTCCTTCGGAAGAAATTGAGGATTGAAAATATCCGTGAATTGTGGGTTGGTAGAATTGTTGGTCAACATATCGTCAAGAGCATTTCCAGTCAAGTGACAAAGTGAGACAAATTTATTTAGGGTAGTTTGAGAAATTAAGTCGGTAACGTTGTCGTACACATTACAAGGATCTTGAACGCTTAGAGGAGTGTTCACCCATCCGTGGGCCACCACAAGAAATGTTGGGAAATTGTACGGTTTCATTGTGAGTGCAAAATTCGGATTTTCTCCGAACACTGCTTTCTCCACGAATCGTCCTAGGGGTAGACTGAGAACGTATTTACCAAATTCAACAGATTCATAAAATTTGAAAAAATCCCGTGCAAGTTTTAAGATGCACACAGCGGTCGGCTTTAATGTATCTCCATTTGCCTCAAATGCTGGGTTATCCACAAAGCTACGTCGCATTTCTTGGATCAGACCATTGAAATCTATACGGCCATCATCAACATTGAAAATAGTTTGCGGAGACTGATGTAATGAAATTATTGGTGGTAGGATCTTACACTGCATCAAGAAAAACAAAACTAATAAAATGAATGGATCCCTATTATTATCACATAACTTTGCCTTCTTTGATGCCCATGGTTTTTCGCAAGTTGCTGTCACATTTAATTTGTAGTAATTAGCCCAGTATGAAATTAAAGTAATAAGTGGCTGGACCCTTGGGTCGTATTGTTCCAGGAATGACAGGAGGCGATACAGATAAATACCAATTTTCCAATTAAATTCAATGTGGCAAGTTATGTTTGTGGAAGCGTGCTGGCAAATTAAGACGCTGGGTTGTTTTTGGAGTTTTACGCTGCAAAACATGTTTAAACCATTTTCTACCGCGGCTGCTAACTTTCTCTTGAATATTACTTGGGATATGTTTTTATACTTGGTGTCATCTGAAACAAATTCATAATATAGAGTGTATAGTTGACGGAAATACAATTTATTGTTAAGTTGAAAACAGTAGTAAGGGTCAAAAGTGAGGTATTTACCTCTGGAGTATAGAACCATATTGAAAACTCTTTTCCCAGGTTCTTCATGGGCGTATTTATTGCCACAAGGAAAGAATCGGCAATTCGGGAATTCATCACGAAGAACTGAAGTCAAGTCAGCGACAACTTTGGATTGAGTTGTGCGATCGTAGTCGTTGAAGGGCTGGTTGGAGAGGAAAAAGCTTAGCTGATGTTCCAATGATGACGATTTCAATTTGCTTACTGATTCACATAATGCGGCTTGCTGAGGCAAACTCTCTTTGATGTTGGTCCCTATATTTAAAAGTTTGGAGACAAGGTAATCCAAAATTAACACTTTTCTAAATACTTCAATTCAATGAATTCAACGCTTAAACTTCACACTTACATTTTTCCGACGTCAATGTGGCCTTTAAGTAGACCTCCAAAGGATGATTATTAAACACATGGGTCATCTTAACAATATTCTCTACATCTGTCCTGAAATTATATTAGCCACACCAATTAAATAAACTATTTTTCACCAGCAATGTTTTTGTAAATTAAACAGTACATAATAGGTTTGAATAATGTAGTCCTATGATTCACAAGCATATAAAGACTAATAATGAACTATCACATTAAATTGTATTAGAAACAACAACTGTACGTCTGCTTACTTGTCAATGATAAGAGTCACACAATATTTGCTTTTGTTACAGAAGTAAAAGTCCGAAACCATTCCTTGTTTAGAGACATATTGAAGAAATTCAGGAAATCCAACAATAATTTCCCCTCCTAAAAGACAAAATCCAGCAAATACAACGGCTCGTGAGTTTTTCTCAGCGTCCCAGTTAGTAATTTCTTTTTCAATATTCTTTTGATGATTGTCCGTGAGTAAATGATCAAGCCAAATATCGTAATTGGTAAAACCACTGAGGATCGCGCAAACGGAGCATTTGATAACCAACATTATGAAATCACGGCCAAAACAAGACCTGTGCAAATGTAAAAAAATTATTACAAAAATATTGTTTTATTAAACTATATGTACTCGATTACTCTGCTGCAATAATTATTGTAAATTGCACTTCATTATTTCCAAAACAGACAACAGTCGAAAAAAAGAATGTAAACTTTTGATTTGGTACTTCGTATTTTACTGTGCACCGTTTAGATAAATCCATTAGTTTTTATTTCTAAATAAATTGTAAAATTTGCAATACGTCAGGAATCAGTAACCAAAAGGAAACATATTTTTAATCGAGGTAAGAAACTAACTAAAGTAGTACCTTGTGATGCCTTGCCTGTTGCCTTACTAAGTATGTCGACAAAATTGACAATCAACAATTCTGACATCTGAAACTGAAATCAAAGATTCGGTGAGAATATAAAGCACATTTAAGTTTTCGGACGGAAGTGTTCTAAAAAAACCGTGCAAAACTCCAAACAAACAATTGTTGACACAGTTTGACAGGTAAGGTAACTTAAAAATAGTAATCGACTTTTAAATTGACTGATTGTGACATTGTGAGTTGAGTAAAATTAAAGTGCTAACGACCAACGACGAGAGCACATGTCAAATATGTGCCTCAGTCCAGTCCTCACTCTCCTCACCTTCAATCCAAATCGTTTTCGCGGTCTCTGAATTTAAAGTCGTAATTGGTCTCACACTACCCGATTGTAGACTGACTTCATAATGTTGTAGCTGTAGCCAACTATTAATGCAATGAGTAATAGTAAATCAAAGCCTATTTATACGACAACAGCAGTGTAGTGGCGTAACTATAATCTGAAGGCACAAGGGGTTCCAAGCGAAGGGACTTCTACAAAAATTTGGGGATTTTTCTTTTAAAACCTGGAGAGTAGATTGGGACTGTTGAGCGTCTGGCCACCGCCACTGTGCTCGTACGTACCGCAAGGTAAAAAGCCTCCCAACTCCTAAGTCCTATAAACCCGAAATGAAAAGAAGGCTACGCGGCCTAAGTGATGCTCTTACTACGACCTAAATTGTAAATTAGCACAAAATCTATAACTATCGTCAGATTCAACACAGCTTCTAAAACTGCGGCAATATAAAAAATATATTAATCAGAGCATTACAAAAGTTGACATCAAAATTACAAAAATGCTACTTTATTCATTTCATTCATTAGCCCAATCTCCAATTCTGTAATGAAGGTAACAATTACTTAACAGTTTTAGAAAATTCATTAACTCCAGAGCATCTTCTGCGTTGAAGTGTCTCTTGCCTTCTTCCTTTTTGCGAACTGGGGGCGTATTACGAATTTCGAATCTCGCCAATGCATTTTGATAGCGTCCGCTAAACTCAACGTTGCACTCAAAGCATGTGGGTGTTTTTGCTTTCTTCCTCTGTCTTACAGTTTCAGTTACCCTCTGCTGCAATTCCATTGGGTTTGAGTTATTCATTTTGTACAAATCAAATTTCGGCGCACTCGGTCTCGACCTCCAAACATTGTAGTCAGACTTTACAATGTACGTACGACGAGCAACAAAATCCATGCACTGAATTTTCAATAGTTTCTCCCTAATTATTGCTTCTTTTCCTAGTCTGACCACTTTTGCAATTGGTCCCCCGTTGGTGCCGTTCACATTGTTGTTTACATGTCTGTCTGCCGTTATTTCTTTCGTTACGGTGCACATGAACACATCTTCCCAGACATGGTCCAGCATCTCCTCGATGGCAAAACACCAGAATCCGTTCACAACATTCACAAAATTCACTGAAAAGTTTGCAAATTGTGCCATTTGTTTGACGACAGGAAATGCCACCTTTTTGTAATCGAAATCACTTACTAAAATGATAGATGGATTCCCGTCGTCATTCTTTTTCGTGGAGTGCTCAGGCTGCCTGTGATGCAGATGAGAGAACATGCCCTCTTCACGAACATTGCTGCTCTGGGTTTGGATTTGAGAAAAAAATTCTGATTTGAAAATATCCTCAATATGAATCACAGAATTGTTATTCACTCCGGCCAACATAGTTTCCAGATTTTTTCCCGTTAAATTACAAAGTTTCACAAAATTGGTAACAGTTACTTCAGATAGTAGGTCGGTGACGTTGTCGTACACATTACAAGGGTCTTGAACACTCATTGGTGAGTTGACCCATTTTTTTCCCAGTTCAGGAAAGTTGGGGAAATCGAATGGTTTCATTGTAGATGCCAAATCTGGATTCAAGTCGAAATCTATTTTCTCAATTAAATCTCCTCGCGGTAGGCTAATGACATATTTTCCGAAATCGATTGCTTCATAAAACTGAAAAAAATCCCGGATGAGATGTAAAATGCACCTAGCTGTTGGTTTTCCAGTGTCCGGGTCTACTTCCAATGGAGGTTTCTTTCCAAAGGTATGTCTTATTTCTTGCATGAGGTCATCGTCATCCGAGATGCTTAATAACTTTCTCTCTAATTTGAAAATTGAGTGCGGGGATTGATGAAGGAAAATAATAGGGGGGAGGATCTTTCGCCTGATAAGAAAAAATATAACCAACAAAACAAAAGGATCTGTACTGTTAGAAGTCACGTGGTTTGTCAGGTCAAAATAGTATGTACTCCAATAAGAGACTAAGGTGATAAGCGGATGAACTCGTGGGTCATATTGTTCCAGGAATGACAAAAGTCTGAACTGATGGACACCGAATTTCAACTGAGAATGGATGTTGCACGTTATACCTGACGAGGTGTGCTTGCATATTATTGTGGGAGAATCCTTGTCGTTTTTTACGTTGCAAAATATACTTGGATCATTTATTTCGAACTCACTTAGAAATTCGGCAGCTTCTTCTCTTGATTTATCTACACAATTTAAAAAAATCATAATGCACTAGTTTTTATGCATGTAGAATTTGAAATAATTGGTATTATATTGTATTTTAAATAATTAAACTAAATTGTAAAACCACTTTTCAATAAAAGTTTTTACTTGGTAAGTAGGCGACAATGTGAAAAGCAGGTTTCCTATTGTATGGATAGGCGTATTGATTGCCGATTGGACTTAAGAAGCCATCGGGAAATCTATCCTGTAAAAGTTCTTTCAAATCTGAAACGATTTTCTGTCTTGTCGCCCGCACTTCAACGCTAAATGGTTGTTTGGAGAAAAAGAAGTGCAGCTGGTCGTCCAGTGAATCCAGCTTGCTCATTGAGTCGCAAAGTGACGCATGTCGAATGAAAATAAATTGTGCCTTAAGGCTGGCCCCTGTGTTCAGTTCAAATGACAAAATATATAGTTATACGAATAAATAAATTATATAAAATACATTTGAAGAAGTGAGACTCTTACAATCTTCAGATGTCAATGTAGACTTTAAACAAACATCTAATGAGTTATCCATGAACACATGGGGCGTTTGCACCAAACGTTCGGCTTCTTCTCTGTAAATATAATGTCAACATTATTAATCACATTTTCACAGCATGTGAATCGAGAACTGTTGCAATGTTGCAAAACAATGCAAAGTATAATTTGTCCACAATAAACAATACGCTGTTTAAGCTTCGAAACGTACGTGTCATTCAGTAAAGCAACACAATATTTACTTCGATTGCAGAAATAGAAGTCCGTAACAATCGCACGTTTTGAAATATACTGCAGAAATTTCGGAAATGTAAGAACAACACCCATTCCCAAAGTGAAAGGACAAAATCCAGTCGCAACAATGGCTCTTGAATTTTTCTCGTCATCCCAGTTAGAAAATTCCTTCTTCACTTTCAGTTGATGCCCGCTAGTGAGCAAATGATCAATCCAAGACCCATAACTGGAACTGCGGCCGAAGCATACTGAGCAGTAAAACATCAGCATCACACCTACATAAAAGTATCGTTGGGTTAGAAAACGAACTACATAAAAAGTAGCGTTAAAATATACAATAACAGAATCATCCAACGGTTCGATTTTACTGAAATGTTTACACAAACACAGAGACAACTGAGACAAGAGACAACAGAGACCTGAGTCTGAGCCCCAACAAAAACTCACTCAAAACCAACCAGGGGTTGGTTTTTTACGTTTGTACTTTTACAATTATAAACTTAATTGTTGATTTTCACTTACCCCTGATGTGTCCACCTGGGCTGGGATGGATGGGAATGGGAATGAGAAGTAGAGTAAAAACTTTACAGAAAATCAGTCCTTGCAGGCAGTTGCCATCTCCAAATAGTCAACATAAGGGTTTTATGAAGTTATCGAATGTCTTGTGCGAAGTTACCTAGTGCCGCTTGCAATACCCACCGAGTGCCTGCTTCTACCGAGTGCTTAAAAAACATAGGGGACACTTGAAAATGACTTGTTTATGGTCAGGTTAGTTTTTTTTACTTATGTTAGGATTTTTGACTTTATTTAGTAATGCTTGTTATTGGTCAGGTTAGTTTTTTTTAACTTTATTTAATTATGCTGTATTTTGGTCAGGTTAGGCCTTCTGGCTTTAATTATGTTTTTGGTCTGGTTAGGTGTCTTGGTTTTTCTAATTGGATTTGTGTGTTTTGGATAGAATTAGGCATTGATGGTGTAACGCTGCGTTATTGTAACTTCGTTACGCGTTACTCGTTGTAACATAACGTGTAACGGTAACGCGGCAAATGAAAAATTGTAACGAGTAACGTGTAACGGTAACGAGGAAAATAAAAAATTGTAACGCGTAATGGTAACCATAACGAGGAAATGCCAAATTGCAACGTGTAACGTTAACTATACCTCAATTGTGCTGTAACTTGCCATCACATTGCTGTAAATTCCATCACTGGAATTAGGTAAGGTTTATTGATCACTTTTTACAAATCGACGGGGAAAAGGCAAAACCCCTAACCTGACCAAAGCATAATTAAATAAAGTAAAAAAAATATACCTGGGTAATAACAAGTCATTTTCAAGTGTTTCAATGTTTTTTATGGCACTCGGTAGAAGGCACTCGGTGGGTATAGTAAACAGCACAAGGCAACTTCGCACAAGACATACGGTAACTTCAATCAACCTCAGAGCGCATGAAATTCAAATGCTTGGCGATAGATAAACGCAATGAACAGCTTCCATTCACGAATAGTGACCACCTCTAATGGGCTTGGGCACACATTCAGATATTTCTAGATTACCAAATAATTTCAGAGCATATGTTCCAAAAGTAGATCAAAAGATCAATTCTTTAATTACAATTCAAATGAGGCGGAAAAATTAAGTAGGAAAGAAATGCACTGATTGTCGAAAATAATGATAAACTGAAAACTCTATTTTTCTGTTCTCTACCCCAATTTCGTAATCTATACATGCATACTCTGTTACATTCGCAATCAAAAGAATGATATAAAAACTAAATGCATTTATAATTTGATTTTGAACTAATTTAATTTGTCTTCATTTGCATCTATGTTATCTAGGAAGTAATTGTTGCATTTATTAGTATTGATGCAATAATGCGGGTAATTTCGTCAAAACATTGACACACTGTTTGTGTCAATAATGTCACTCACTTTTGTCGAAACGAAAGCAGTTTGAAATATTGTTTTTCTTTCGGACAGTAGTAATGTGACCTTCAGGAAACATATTTTTGGACCAGAAGACACCAGGAATCGTTTATTACGCTGTTTACAATCATTTTACGCGCTTTAAAGCATTTTTACGCAGTACGTATTGTATGGACGCAACGAAACACGTCGCGAAACTGAGTACACGCACTCATTAGAATGATCGTCACTTTCATAGCACTAGAATAGTGTAAATCGTGGCAGATAAATTTTAGGATCATGGTAGCCCTGTGAGTTAAGGCAATATTAGGGGGACGAACACGACAGAAAAGATTTGCCTGTATATTTTGCCAATATTGACCCACCTAAATTAACGGGAAGGGTGAAGCGAGAGCGATTTGACATCGATTATGGTGCACTCTTTCTATTTTTAGCTGAATTCTTGGAAGCACTACCATCATCTCCCTCTCTCTATCTCCCCCTCACTCTCTGAACATATAGGTATATAAGATATATATGTTATGTTCCGTGTAAAGTTTATAAAGCTGCTCTGGATATCCCACACAACGAATCCCGGCGAAATATTTCGGTTTTAGACAATATTGAACGGAACAATTGTTTCGCGGACTGATTTCATTATTTATCTGAAACTATTCTGGACTCAAAAACGAAAAGTTGTGACTTAAAACAGCTCAGAATAGATCTTACTTATTCTTTGTTAGTTGTGCGACCACACCTCTTAGCCAAAATCCCACCACGAATATATAGGTATATACAGTGCCGCAGATTATCAATCACATATATACCTTCTGTATCCCGATAGTTATTTAGCACTCTAATCAATTCATCCAACAGAAAATACACTCTCTTAACTGACTTTTCTACGAGATGAAATTATAATTGTAATTTTTGGTGATTGAATATAATTCTGAATTTTTTGTAAATCTGCACCAATAGCGTATATTGTAATTATAACCATTGACATAGGAATGGTAGGGAATGCAATAATGAAAACACTGAAGTTAATTGGCGTTAGGTAGGCCCCACCCAAAAATTGATTATATATGATACTACACGTGTCAGCTCTTACAATATAATAATGTAAAATAAATTTCCGAAACCGAAACTTTGGATTTTCGAATGGAGAGAAAGTTTCCCATAAACAACGCAACAATTTTTTTACCTTACAATTAATCTTTAATAGCTAAAAACCGTAAATCGTGTAATACACGCCGGGTGACATCCAACTATAATCGCTAAACACCCCCGGCGAAAAATAACATGATTTTGTAATACACTAATATAAGCATTTGTAGAATGTTTGAATATATTAGAATATTAACAAATGAATTATAGAAAGGAAAATGCTAACTTAACAGTATTAATGTACATAAATTGTTCCTCCACCACAAATTGAAAAGGTACTCTGCTGGTGTATCTGATTGTGAATTTACCATGGAGTAACTTATTCTTATACCCATTGTACTACTCTTGAAGAAAATTCAATGGGTGAGAAATGGGAAAATCTTGTACCGTTAGATCTCACCACGCATGCAACTGACGACAGTGAACACATTTTCAGCAGACTGTTGCACATTTCCGTGGTAATAAAGTGGTTTCTTGGACTTGCATTAACTAATTAAAATTAATTCTTATTATGAATTAATTTAATTATAGAAATTATTGGATTTCTCTATATTTGTATCATTTTTTGTGCGGAAGGAGATTGTGATCTCCCAATTTCTATTGATTAAACATTCATTCAAAAGCTGCAAATTAATTCTTCTGTTTAGGATTAAAGATAACGGAGTTTCATTTCTTTGTAGTTAAGTGTTAAACATATTAACACTAATATATTTCGCATCCTTATGTAAATTGTATACAAAAACGGAAATGAACTGACTTTGCAACTGAAATTCCAAATTTGCTTACTTTCAGATTACGGACAAGCTGATATCCTATCTTAGTTTCACAGATCTAAGAACATGTCGCCTTGTGTGCCATAAATG
>JABASC010005393.1:0-10271 GCA_019776185.1 Plutomurus gul
AATTCTTTATTCACAATGCCTCATGTACATTGATAACAATACAGAAGAAATATTTAAAATTTTGAGTGTTGATTCTCATAACCGAGTTTATGAAGTTTATACTGCCAAGTACACGCATATTTAATTCTTGTAGTCTAATAGTAGTTCTTGTTTTTTACAGGGGATCGAGTAACTTTTGTGTGCGAAACGAACATACCAGCTGAACAGGTTTGCCAGAACTCACACCATACAATCTATTGAATAACTCTGTGCGTTTTCCCAGTAGTAGTAGCATATAATCTGTAGGCACCTACACCGAGTAAGGCTTTAGAAAGAAAGTCTGTTCTGGCGAAATAGTTGTTTACAATTACTAGACAGAAAAATACAGGAGGCTCGAGGAGAACATCAGAGAATTCTAATACAGATGTTGTTATTTTGTGTTATGTTGTAGTTACCAGCTACATTACTATTAAAATGATGGCAGCAGAGAAAAACGTTAAGAATGAGCCATGAGCCAAATGTTTGTTTTCCTCCACTATTGTAGCCTCCACAAGTATTATGGTATAATTACGATCAAAATATGAGTCCGTAATTAATGAGGATATTAGTTCATCCCAAAGCTTCAAAGCAACGTGGAAAGCGTTAGTTAGTGCCATGCATGCACACATACGGACTTTCCTACTTCAATTATGATGTTGCTTTATACATACGTTGCAATTTAGATGTACAAAAGAGAGCAGAAACCCTTATAAATCTTGAAAGTACCTGTGCTGTGCGATTCAATTCATTATTGCAGAAATTTGCTTCACATATGAAAAATAGGATGAAACCATTTGAAAGCATGTAACGTGCAGTTTTTCACAAAGAATCTCTATCTACATTGTGTAACTTCGCTGCGCTACCTTTGTTCTGAGGTGGGAGAATCGAAAACTGAAAATATGCGAAACAAGAAAGGGATATGAGTGAGAGAGAGAGAGGATGCAATTTGCATTAGGGTTGTATCTTGCCAGAAAATGTCATATTTTTACAAACTTTGTACACTTCAGGCGTCATCATCAGCACATCAACCTAGTAAATAGTGAGAGTGTAGTGTGAAGGCAAGTAAAAATGTTGCAAATAATAGCGAAATAGAAACTAGATGGATTTTTGCATACTTAAAAACAAGATTATTACAGTGGTCATTATGTAAAGATGCTGGGTTCAGTTATTTGTTCATCAATCTCTCGTTTTTATGCATGACGTAGTATTAATCGGAATATAAAATGATTTTAAAATTGTTGCTGACTACTTAGGTGAGGTGGAAGCTAAATAATAAGTTTCTCCACCCAGCTAATGAATCGGATATTCGCATCACGGGAAGTTTTCTCGTGGTCAAAGTCAGCAAGAATCGAGAGCGTTTTGTGCAGCAAGTTGGCGACTATCAGGTAAGCATGGTATTTAATTCAGTCTAGTAAAAGAGTGTATGTAATACACCTAGTTTCTCATTGCTAACGTGTAGTACCACTAAGTACCTCTGAGTTGATTTTTATCACTGTCACAGCATGCCGTGCCAGTGCCACCCTCTCGCAAACTGAAATCAAGCAACGACTTGACTCTCTGACTTGTGATGTTTTTTTCCTCTTTTTATAGATTATAGATATGCATTCATTCCCCTTTGGAGATTGCTTCTTTCAATTCCCTCTGTTTCTGTTTTCTGATTGTCTGGCAGGAGTTTAAAACTACTTAAACATATACCTAAATAATATTTACATGTATAGTCTGCGTTATTATATCGGTTCAGTTCTCTGTGCAGTAGAGTACATATGCATGCTCGGTGGTTGGTTTCATTAGTGTAGTTGGAAGTGATACATTTTTACTTCCTTAATATATACTCACACAGTCTTTTAGTCAGTCAGTCTGTAAACTGAACTGAAAAGCTGTCAATTGTAAAACCAATTCAATCATACTTATATCTACAGGGAAACTATTTGGTTTGACTGTGTGTGTAGACGTCGACAAGTGGGTTGATTCTGTTGTTCGTGATGACTTGTATGTAATTTATTCTATTGCATGAATGAAATGGGATGCTGCCAATCTACCTGCTTTCGAATTTCGAACAGACTTATATACTTTCCTGGAACAGTCACTCAAAAGTTTCTTTTTTTCAACTTTTTCAAGGGAAGTGTAATTTATGTCTATACTACATAGCTTGGATTCGGTAAAATGTTTTCTTGGACTGCATAGACTTGACTGTTTTGTATACTTTAGCACATGGCCCCTTCTTGTTTATTTCAGAAAGCTTGCACATTTTTTGTTTTATTTTTCAAATGTTTTAACAAACACGAGGGGTTAAGTTTTACTTTGTTTTTGTATTGCTAGTGTGTAGCAGAGTTTGGAGCTGAAGCTCTTACTTCACTACCAGCACAGTTGACCATTGCACAACTCGACAACTTTCCACTTCGAGATAATAAAACACTGACAGTTGTGGAAGGCAATACTGTGGCGATCTCATGTGATGCTCCTTATAGCAATCCACCCCCTGTTATACAGTTTTATAAGGATGGAATTCCTATCGAGGGAGAAAATGGTAAGTGAAAGCTTGACTAATTTCGGTCTATCTGAAAATCTTTGAGTATATAGGATGCAGGACTTTTGGAAGTGATGCTACTGTAGAAAAACTAACATGGTCTGTTAAGTTTTAAGTGTTTGATGAAAATTTCAATCTATCATTGCTTTTCATGAATATCATGAGAATATTTTTAACCTTTTTGTCCAGCATTCACTTTCTATACAGTGTTTACTTTCTGTGCAGACGCATTGAACAACTTCCTATACACAGAAAAGTGCTTTTAGATCAGATAATTTTTTTCGCTGACTAAAGGAAAAGGTTATTTAGATTATGTCGTGGTAAATAACTAAATAAGTCGTAACAATAAAAATATTCGTGTTGCGAATTGCGTGACTTCATGGTTGCGTACGGTGTAGTAATCATCGACCAGGTTAGAAAGTAAATAGTGTACATAGTAAACCACCACCTTTCATTGTCATGATAATAAGTCTCGTTCCTGTTTCAGTTGTCTCTATTATGTACTATTATGGTATTCGGATAATTCAACCCGCGACGACTCAACCCTTATATATGTCCAAAATATTTTATTCGAATTTTAAAAAACTGAGTGAATTAACTTAGGTCTTATTTCTTGCATCAATTAGGCCTTAAAATTGCCGTTCAATCGACCCCCACCCACCCACACCCCCTTGTTTTGACCCTTTGAATTATTATATTTAAAACTTTATCTACATATTAAAGCATTACGCAAACAATTATAATAATTAAAAGGGTCAAAACAAGGAGGGGTTGTGGGTGGGGTCTGCTGACATCGTAGAGCTGAAATGCGATTTGGAGAAGGCTTCGTCGAATTACACGAATTCTAATTACTAGTAGGTATAATGTATCTGTACATTGTATGTATACTCGTACACTCGTACATACATATACTGCTAAGTGTGTGCATTAATATATAAGGGGGGTTGAGTTGTCCATGGGTTGAATTGTCCAGAAATCTACTATTATGTACTACAAACTTTTTAAAAAATCGCATCACCCCAACTCACACACAATGTCGACAACATATAAATAAATTACACAACTAGAACCAGAAAAGCACACTCACCCTTTCAACTTTGGTTCATTTTTTATTGTTTCGTTGTATTGTTAGAATTCACTTTTATTTATGTGTGTACTCCATAGTTTGTGCCATGTGGAAACTTGTAGTAAGATATGGCATAGGATGTATGCGTTGATTTTGACTAAATTGTTGTGTGGGAGCATTGAAGTAGTATGGGACAGGGAGGAAATTCAAATAGAAAAAAATTGAAACAGAACGTGTATTGAAAGCACATTCCAAAGCAGAACAGTAATTGCTACAGAGTAGAAGTTTAAAATTCTCATTACTACTTGAGTACAAGATAAAAACGATGCGTTTCTTTATGTTTACAGGAAACAGCCTAGTAATGGACTCAGGTGTATTACATTTGCACAACGTATCGAGTCAAGACAGTGCCTTGTACTGGTGTACAGCCACGAATCACATTACGACGGATACCTACGCTGCGGAATGGTCCACTCGACTGCTGGTTCAACCCAAGACAACTGCCGTTCGGCAACCACCCGAATTTCTCGTTAAGCCCAAGCTTTACTTTGTTGTTCCCAAAGGTAAAGTAACGCAATTATAAGCTACAACACATTACTACAAACTAAACTAATTTCCCTTGAAATAATCTGTATTACGTAATCCATCAATTTTTTTGTGACTATGTATGTGTACCTCATATTCGATTTTGCATTGCGTTAATTATGATTACATATCATTTTACTGCATCCTCAATGCACAATTTTATTTTATTTTTCGGTCATGGTTTTATCTATTGCGTTGATAAAGATCGTACACTTAAGAGTTGGTTTGTTTGCACAAATGAATTAGCAGTTCAAGTTCATTCTCCTACTTGCTTCTAAGAAATTACTGTTTACTTTTGCCGATCGCATTTTAGATGGGAATGTAACACTGGAATGTGTTGCCGTTGGAAATCCTCCCCCATACACAACATGGAGAAGACTGCGTGCTCCAACAATGACAAATTACCATTCAGTTGGAGGTACGTTGCACCTTTACAACGTTGGCTTTGAACAAGAAGGAGAATACATTTGTGAGGCTTACAATCGCGTGGGCGATTCTCTCACGACCCTCTCCACCATTGTGCTGAACAGTAAGTTTCCAATTTTTTCATGCCTTAGGAGCAGATTACATTTTAGCAAAACTTTTGCCCTTAACTGTTCACCCGAAAAGACCCGACTGGCTGCAAATTTTAAATGATAGTGTCTCTGCATTACCACACATTCTTGGATCTTTCTTATGCTTTGTGTCCGAGTGTTAGGTGGTATTAGGGAAGATAAGATTTCAATTGCTTGTGACTCCAAAGTAGCATGATAAAATAAGCATAGCATAGCATCTATTAGCTACATCTGCTAAAGATACGACGACCTTAAGACCCCTTCCCTCTATCTGCAGACCTCTTTAATGGACCGCCCCAAAGAGTCCAGTGTCCCCATCGCAGTCAAGTTCCGTTGTTATTCATCGTAATCAGCACTTAGTTTTTAATGGTTTCATTAATATTTGAAATATCCCCCTTCTACTCTACTTTCTAAATTTGTATGGTTTCATTAAAGTTAATTCATTATGTTTTGTTTAACTAAAACATACTAAACTTACACGCTGTGCTTTGTTCACTGCACCTGTTCATTGACTAAAATGTCCTGATTTTGTGAGCAGTTCATGAGGCTACACGTACACGTACACCCTGCAGGTGAGCATGTGTTTTCCTCATTTTTGGCTGAATTGAAACTAAAATTTCTCGAGAACGCACACGATTGCCACTCCGATTTCAATGGATTCTGAAAGAGAAGAGAGAGCGCTTTCAGAATCCGAAAATACGAAAAAAGTTGGGTGTGTAAGGTTTTAAACTGTGTTAATACTACCACATAACATGCATGATTACTACAAATATATAATGCCTTAATGGATTCAAATCTGCCAAAATTTGAAAAAATTGCATTGGAAACAAGCTCACAGCGACAACTTTGACTCAATTTTTGCAAACCTATTTTTTAAGTTTTTGACTTTGGCTTAGGTGACAGAACGAAAAACGCTTAATCTAATTGTTTTAGTAGGATTGCAATCCGAAAGATTCGAGTTTTGGGAAAAAGTCTATTTCTTTTAAAACCTACTCTTGTACCCATCAGGTATGCCAAACATCACAAGACAGCCTATGAGTCTGGTGGTTGAAGAGGGTGGGGATGCTTCTATTGACTGTGCGACAGAGGGACTTCCAACACCACGGGTTTACTGGGTGTTCAATGGACATAACGTGCACGATGATGGGAACATTCAGATTACAGGTAATAAATTGAAAAGGCCGTTTCCAGACCACAAACATATGAAAAATGTTTTTGGGTACTTGTCCTTCTTATACTAGGCTTTCATTAAATATAAATTTTTATTCAATCGTTTTAGATTGGGGTTTAAAAATTGCTAAAGTGGAGAAGAAGCATGCCGGATTGTTTCAGTGCTTCGCAACAAATCCAATGGGTAAGACTATTTATGCTTAGTCAAGGTACAGTAGATACTTTTGTTGGGGTATAATGAGCTTATTTGCAAAGTTCACAATTTTTAAATTTCAGGTACAGTTACTAGTCCCGCCGAACTGAAAGTAATGCCGAAACAAATTACCGTCATGGCACATGATAGCAGAGGTAAATTAACGAGTTGCGGTTTACATTTTGTGTTATCTCGTTTGCAATTAACATATTTTCCAAGTAATTGAACGAAGTGTGTGAATTATTTGGAAGCGACTTGACGTTTAGTTTGGCTTGAATGATTTTTAAAGGCTCATTAAAAGGTTTTAGTGTCCAGTAAAACTTGTTTGTGGCTCAATGAAATTAATTACATCTTATTTTTATCTATTAGATTTGGAGAGTCCAATGAGCAGTATTATTCCCCCTGTTACAAGACACCAGGGCCATGCTGGCAACCATCACCGCAAGAATAATAAATTTCATCGTGGCAAACATAAACGAAGAAAGCACAAAGGACAAGGTAAATCACCAAGAACTTTTTCAATCTAACTAGAACTGGTGTCTAATGAGTAGATTTGCTTATTCATTAAGGCAAACTTTATGATTGAACAAGAACATTACACATCTATTTACGATTGCGCCTTATGATTTCTATGTATTGTGAACAGATATGATACCTCCGTCAAAGCCAAGTATGAATAGAATATCGGACGAGTCAGTAATGGTTCGATGGTCTGTGCCGTAAGTTTTCACTTCATTTTATTAGATCTGTAATTGTACATACACTTAAAACAGCTTGCAAGAGTTCCTCCCCCTTCTTGTCTCCAAAAGTTGCAAGATGATCTCTAGTTTGATCCGGTAAATCTGAATATAATTCCTTGACAACATCTTGAATCACGTCTTTGTGGTCCCCGTGCAGACAGAGGAATCCTAACCACTTTATTGGGGTTGAACCACCACCCCTTCTTAACTAAATCCCTAGATCTGCAATACTTTGACCAATACATGACTAGTATGACTAGCGTAGAAGTGTACTCATTACAATAAATTATATGTTTAATGTGCTGATGATTTACTTCTTAGGCCAAACACCGGCTATCCCATTCAGTTTTTTAAGATTCAGTACAAAGAGATTGCCAAAAAAAGTACTCGTTGGCATACGATAGATGATGACATTCCTCCTCACATTTATAGTTATGAAGTTCGCGATTTGCGTGTGGGGCATGTATACAGGTAACGTTTACAATATTGTGACTACTGTCGCAGTGGTTTTCAAAAGTGCTACATGTATGTGTGCACGTAATAACACTCAATTGAATTTAAACTACTTATAATGTATTGCCATTTACAGATTTCGTATTGCTGCTGTCTACTCAAACAATGACAATAAAGATGGAGACATATCTGACAAGTTCGTTTTGCAAAGGGACACTTCAATGAGGCGGCCAAACTTTGTTCCTGTCGTAACAAATGCCACCCCATATAATACATCTGCCATATTGTTGAAGTGGAAGCATGTGAAAACGGAAGCAGGTGGACTGGAAGGATATTTCATTTATTATCGGGAGGCTACAAGTGCTGGAGACTATTCGAAAGTGACGGTATTGGGTCCTGAGTCTGAATCAAATTATATTACTCACTTAAAACCTGGAACCGCCTATGACATCAAAATTCAAGCCTTCAACAGAGCCGGGGCTTCGAACTTCAGCTCTATAATAGCAGCAAAGACCACTGGTAAATAACTTTCATTTCCAAATGTAAGTTTGTAATCCGCGCTTCATAAAAAATGTTAACATTGATCTGAATGCTTTTAGGAGTGGCAACCACAGAAAAACCTGATGATGATCATTTGAGAAAGAAAGAAACTGAATTAATCATACCGGATGAACCTCCTCCTGCTAATGATAACTTGTATCTACTTCTTGGTTGTTTGTTTGTTGGCTTTTGGATATTTGTTTGTGTCGCATGTGCGTTGTGTTACAAGTGCAAACAAAAGAGAGGTATGAATTTATAAATGAGTGCATTTTTATTAGTGTGATTCCTTAAGATTTTGTAAGTGTGACTTTGATAGGAAAAGAATTCAGTTAATGATTTATCTGACCTTTCAGCTGAGGAAGATTCTAAATATCCGTGCGAGGTTCCGTTAGATATAGATACAAAAAGTATTACTAATGGTCACGCTACGTTAAATGGCCATGCTCATGCTCTCAATGGTTATATTCCCACGATAACCTCACACCTGGATGAAAAAGTAAGTCGGTACACGACCATTCAAATGTCTGCAGAATCAAACTGAAAAAACAAATGATTTTTTCATGTTCTGTTTTTTTTTCAGGAAACTTCTTTCGTTGAGAGACACAACAACAACCGTCCTATATCCCCTTCACAATTGAACTCGTCCACATGTGATCTTGGTTCCTTCAAATCGACTTCATTGGACAGGAAGTCTGGAACAGAAATGAAAACAATGACGAATATTAGAAGAGATCCTGATTCCCGAAATAGCAGTCTTCAGAGAAAAAAACATTCTCACTCGCACAACCCTCAATTACAAAACTGTGGAAGTCTTCGAAGAGGTCCATATGTATCTTGCAGCAGTGAAGATCTAGATGGAGAATCTGGAGACGGCAAAGACACTAAAATATTCCCTAAAGAACACTACAAAGTTAGTAGGAAGCACAGTCGAAAACGCAGTAGTGTTGTAGAACCTTAGTACCCTATAATTAAATTAAAGATACGTCGTGGCCGTAACATACGTAACAATTAAATGGTATTGCTCCATACGTCAATGTCTTCTGTTTTGAACGTATCTGACATTTTGCCTTGTCAATCTGAATGTGATATTTTAATTTAAACATTTGCCTATAATATGTAGATATTTCGTTGTTATATAGAGTGAGTTGTTGTAGTGTGCCGCTTGTAAAGTGACAAAGTATATAATATGCAAAGTTTTTCACTAAAATAAGACGTTGAATTACCGGACTTTGAGTTTCTAACATTACTACAAACAAAGTGCATGGAAGTGCATGTCTACAACAGAAAACTATTACCAAGTGTAAATGTTGTAGATAATACTTGTACAGTTCATGTAAGGACAGTTTTTATTATTATGTGTAAGGAAAAACTCGGTACGCTATTATTTGTATGTTTGCATTTTGATAGAATGTTAAAGTTATAACGTTGAGTTTATATGTAAGTTGTACACTATTACTACTTTAATTTTGTACCCAGTGACTGTGACGTATTTCGATTACTTCCGATGTATTAAATGGCCATAAATTTTAAGAAATACGTACAAATGTGAATGTCAATTTTGAATCTTATTGTCGTTTACTATATGACATTTTATCTCATATATCCTTAACTAAATCATTTGTATGTACCATGATGGTTTAAAGCATAATGAGTGACGAGGGCATAATTTTTCAAACTTACGAATTTCTTGCGAGGAAAATACTGATCATTAAGTACCGATATCTCTGTAATAAGTATTATTATGAAACATACACGATTCTCCTTTATAAGTGTGCTATGATTTCAAACGCTGGCATTTTTATGGTTGAATGAAAGACTTCAAAACCAATACTCGAGTTTATTTAAGTTAGTTATCTATTTTTTCCCACTTTACTGTTTCTAAATATCGCATAGATAAGAATCAAAATTACGATAGTATTAAATTGTGACCCTTTCAGCGATTTGAAATTTTTTTCCTTGTACAACATACCAGTTATAAATATACTGAACTACTTCGTAGTTTGAAATAAATAACTTATGTTTGTTAACTAGTTTGATATATTCGTACATTAAAATGCCACTACAATTTATTAAAGAGGAAATGTTAACAAATGCTTGTTTGAAAATCCAAGGCTTTTATTTTTAAATCATTGAACCTTGTAGATGAGACGTTTGCTACCATTACCATGTGTAATGATTATGATAATATTACCACGTGACACTACTTCCACCGAGCATCATTCTTCAATTGAGTTGTAAATTCGCTGCATTTTCATAACCGGGTGCAATGCATAACGATTTTGTGTCTCCAGTCTCCACACGGAAATGAACAATGGGGTCAGACATAAATAAAATAAATGAATTGAATCGAATTGATCTGCTCGAACAATTTGAACAAAATGGGAAAACTCGGTGGTGTAACTATAATCAGAGGGGGGGGGTAAGA
>JABASC010005394.1:0-10270 GCA_019776185.1 Plutomurus gul
CACGGAACATTATTTTCGCTTTGGAGACTTGACACAAATGGACGCTAAAGCAATTATTTTGCCCTATGAGGTGTTTATCATTATTATTACCTTCAATTACTCAAACTTGACCTTTGAAACATGTATTAAATTTTTTTGAATGGTATTGTCCTGTAGTTTGACTACAACCAGAACCCACAAGACTCATTCCAGATGATAATAATCGTGCCAAATCAAGTTTCTGGTATAAGAAGCTTAGAAGATAAAATAACGAATACTCCACCCACAGAAATAATTCGAAGCATTCCAGAAAGGCCCAAAAATATTGCATTGACTCTTCCAAAATTCAAAATTGAATCTTCCTTTGATTTAATTGAGCCTATGCGAAAGGTAAATAGTTTTTAAAAATATTTCTGTAATTGCTACTGCAATTTACTTACACATAATGTTTATGGAAGCCATTAAAATTTCAAAGACTACCATTTCTAATGGTTTACTTTATTTTATTACATAGCTAGGAATGAAAATAATATTTGACGAGGATAATGCTGATTTTTCTGGTATTACAACACTTGGGAAATTGGAACCTCTTCACGTTTCACAACTGGTTCAGAAATGTACATTGAGTACTGACGAGAATGGAAGCGAAGCCGCTGCCGCCACTTTCGGTAGGTCCTTAAACCCAAACAAAGGGTTGCTAGCGGTGCCTTTTTGATTCAATACAATGATACACTCAAATTTGCGTTTTTTGTGAAAGTAGCAGCTATCATTCATTGATTTTAAATATGCACTTGATTTTGAATCTAGTAAACTATAAAATAGCTTTTATAATTGGTATAAAAAATGCAACTATATTACAACCAGTATTTTCAGTTTACATTTTATAAAATAGCGGGGCAGGGCATGAAATAATACTAAAATAAATAAATAATGTTTCCTTTCAGCGGCTGTATTTACACCGTATACTATTGGTCCTTCAATAGAAGAGGAACTTACCGTTGACCGGCCATTTATAGGATACATCTACGATGCAAAGACAAATACAGTGCTTTTTATGTTCCGTATAAACAATTTGTAACTTTGTAACTGTGTTTAATCAATTTCTACTTGCCGTGAACTATCTGCACTGCTTGTACCAACTGGTTTGGTATACTACGTGTAGTTATAGTTAATGTTTCTAATTGCAATTCCTATAATAAAGTCTCTTCAAAAACGAAATGATTGACTAAAGAAGAGTATACATCAGTAGCATTCTTTCCTGTTGGTCTGTTGTAAACGTAGAATTTGGTCTATGGTTTGCATGCAGGTAAATATATTGTGAATAATAGAGTGACACTTGCCTGTGGAATTGATGTAACTATTTCTCTTTTCATTTTAAGACGCTTGATATCAGTTAATGTTTCTTCCACATTTTGTTAAAAGTGATTGAGATGTTCCATTGTAAATTATAACTATTCAATACTGTTTACTTACAAAGATGACGGAATAAACGTAAGATTATCATCCTCAACTAACTTTTATTGTATATATTTAGGTATTCTTCTGATCATCAATCAATAAACAATTTTAAGATCACTTATTGTTGGATCACTGTCAATTTATTAATTGCAATAGGAGCATCTAACATTAAGTGACACGTACGTTCCATAATCATGTCAGAAAACATGCATCACATTACTTACATATGCGTCACATGTTGACCCATTCACATTTAATTAGCAACAATCAATAATAATCCAACCTAATTTAATAAGTGATGTAGGTGGTACTTACTGCTAGTTTTTAAATCGATTTCATGCCATTAGGGTAATACTACTGTTTGTAATACTGCACTAACAGTCTTTCCGCCACGGTACCGTAGTTAGTTTAGGAATATTTGCCAGGTGTAATGAATCAAAATAAATACTTTTGACAGACTCTGCTTTTGATGTTCCAAGCAGCCAGAACCAGATGCTACTGGCCTAAAACGGGCATTGAAAAATCACGAATATCCATCGACGCATAAAAAATCCAAACTAAAGAAACTGTACTATACTGTACCCACATAGCATGAACAAAGTCCAGCAGACCGTTACCACCTAATTGAGCGCCTACATCAAGCGACAGTAGCAATGTACAGAAAGTGGACATCATTTGAATAGCTTGAATGCATTACTACTTTCGCTCGTTATTGGCAGTATTGGAACTCGCGCGGATATACCTACCAGGAACGGTCTGTATTCAATAACACCAACATTGTTCAATAATTAATTGTTTCTATACTAAGCACTCATATGTAAGTTTTATTTGCAAAATTGTAGTGAAATTCCTTTCAGTTTTTTAGCGAAACATCAAGAACGGTTTAACATTACAGCCAACTTTATGTGGTATTTATTCTCGAATGTATTGGAAGCATTAATTGATTTAAACACGATTGTCAATTGTCAATTTATTTGGTCGTATGTATTCTTTAAAATATACTAGGTATCAGTTGAGTGTTGCCGTTGGCGCATCCGTCCAATTCATGATTAGTGGCGCCTGGTTCCATGTTAATGTAAGTACCGAAAATTCTTTTCACAGCACTCTGGGTAATCAAAAGTGACATTTTATAACGCTATGCTTCAATTGAAATAAGTACTGGCCAATCCACTGACATTTTAATTGCGAAATTATTTAGAATCGCTCACGTCAATTGCAATCTGTTTCTTTAGAAAGCACATCTGTATTCCCATAACGGTCCCAATTAAAACGAATAGTAGAAAAAATCCAGTCACAATTAAGCTCCTATTTTCTGACTGAAATGCACCAGTCGCCGATTCTACAAAAAATATTGACTTTGACTCACTGATAAATGAATCTTGTATATACAACTGCGAAAGTGTCAATTACGCAAGATTGAGGAGGAAGTTGTAGTATTTTTTAAGAAGGTAAAGGAAACTCCCACATTCCCATCCGTCTTATTAGCAACAACGCACATATACACTGAAGAGAGATTGACGGTGGCGGTCTCCAATTCAAATCCCTTTTTCGGATTGTAACTGATGTAATTTGACCGATTCAGTTTCACGTAGTTTCCCTGTGTGAATTATAATTAAAGCGATACTATAATAAATCATTATAACAAATATCAAAACAACAAATTATTAAGTCGTATGAAAACTTGCACATGTAATTAACACTTAAAAATTACAGTACATGTTACATACATATGAGACCCAAATTCATACCTTTATTGCTTCTGTATATTATATTATTTGTCATTATTATATTTATGATTAAATGGTGACGCACCAAATCTTCATGGCAGTACAAATCAACGGAAATAGCAGGGTCGAACACTCTGCACGGAAGCAATATTTTTGGTACTCCAGGGTTGACTGTTATAATCAAATGTTCTCCTTCATTCAGCAAACCATTTCCTCTGGAACCTTTTAAACAGAAGTCCAATTACTTTCCAAATTCTTAATTCAACAACACATCCCAGGTTAGTTGGTGTAATTTGTATTATAAGGCTGAAGTTGCATTGTACCATTCGCAAAAATATATGTGTAAGAGTAAATTTTTGAATCGTGCAGCTTTGCACAGCGAAACTCCCCCGTCTCCGTTGCAACATACGGGCTAATTCAATGGGAAGAAAATGATTATTCGGAATTTTTTTAGTAAGAAAATATCTTATAGAATCTTTATTTAAAAAAAGTTAAAACCTAAGGAAAATTGATGACTGGAAACAGTGCTGGAGAGTACCATTCTTGGAAGTGGTGACATTGGATACGATGGCTGTGTTTGCATTCGCACCGTAGTAGCCACGACGGTATCTACTATACCTCATTCCATACTAGTAGTAAATCAGTACATACAAACACTGTAGCCACAAATTTATAAATATATGTCAAGAATTGAATAAGAAAAAAATAGCAACTCACTTCTACGCCCTCAAATAACCAATGGACAGGATGAGCCGAAATGCAGAGTAATTCAAAACGGTTGAGAAAATTTTGAGCTATAATATCTGAGTCGGTCACGATATGGCTTGCCGTCTTCAAATGAACGTTAGGGTAAAACATTCCATCATAAATCAGCATTTTGTCGTTTCTTCGCATAACAATAGTTGGCTTTTGTGATGTGTGATTACATCTATATTTGTATTCATACACATTTTTACTACATTGACTTTTACTATTACATTTGTACATCATGGCAGATATTTTATCTAATGAATTGACATTATACTACTAATAGTATCACGTGGTTCCGTGCTTGCCTTCACTTTTTGTGTAACATTTCGTGAATAGCGTTTGACAAGGCTAATAAGTTCGGCAGTAAAGTTAGCACAACCTTTTCATCATAAATGTCACTTTGTACTTGTACAAATGTACGCCTGTCATTTAAGTGATACGTGGTGCGGTACGGAGTATATTAGATTTTATTAATCAGCCAGCTTTGCTACCTCCATATGATCTGAGCGAGACGAATGCAGGTGCAGTAAGAAAGGTAGTTTGCATTTGAGTATACAAAATTGGTAGTTAAAGATGCAAAGTACGAATGTGGCAAAATAATTATGAAGAAAAGCATGTAATGCTTTTCGATGCGCTGTCCACACGAGCGAAAAGCTCTATTTGCATTGAAAAATATGTTTCATGTCTCATTAGCTCAACAGTATTTAAAACAGTTTTGAAAATTACAATCAGCTAATTTAGGATGGTTATATGAGGTCTTGGTTTGATAATGGAAAGTAAGTTAATATTTTTGTCACGCCCCTTAATATTATGTCCTTGAGACAATCAGTACCCAATAATACAAAGTTTAACTTACTTTAAAGGTGCCTTTTCGTCCCAAATCTCCCTCTCTGTGTCAATTTAGAGGTACCCGAAACCGTTATGCATGTTTACATTATACTTAATTGTGTCAACATTTTTAAATTTTGAAAGTGGTCACCGCCTGTTTATAATTACAAAACTCACCTTGAATGTTTGCCAAAGTGACACTTTCAGATTCCCAAACCGTAGAATTCCACGTATGAGCCAAACAAGTAATAGACTTCATATTTTTGTTCACTATCGGAATTAGAGAGATTTTCTCCGCTTCTCGATCGTTATGTATTGACTCGGAATTATTAAGCACTATCAATACAAATGGACAATTTACAAGCATTATTTTCTAACAATTTATGCAGTCTTGGTGTCTTCACATCTGCAATTTGTCATGTATTTGTACTCCTTCCAAGAACTCACCGTTGTCCACAAAAATATGCGTGCCATTCTTATAGTCAAACTCCCATTGTAATCCCTCATCGTAAAAATACATGGAAGCTTTGCATAGAAATGGAACAGTGTCACCCACATAAAAGTCTCCCATATTTGTCAATACAGACACATTCATATTGTGGTAATGACTCTCGGTCTTGGGATCCACTTCTGCAATATTTAAAAACATTATTCTCTATTTATCTATACTATACTAGGCTTTGATGCAACCTCTTATTATTGTGTTTGCTTCCCAGTTGCAAGTTACCGAAATCTCGTGTAGTTGCTGCAGCCATAACCATTGTTACATAATTTGTATCCACCTCGCATTTTAAAACGGTGCTGGTGAATCTTGGGAAGAAATTGGCCTCGGGAGCGTTAATGTCCGTATACACGTAAGCAATATCCCTCTCGCTTAACTGCATAAACAAAGCTATAACTGTAACTAAATTTATTAATTAGCAATAATGTATAACTAACAACTAGATATGTGTACTAAAATTGACGGAAACATACACGATCGAAGTAGCGGTAAGCCATATTGCATTTCGTTCTGCTGACGCAAGAGTTGTATCTTATCATCATGTAGTAGCGGATGCGATTGTAATAGTGTAATCCACCTTCATCGCCCACGAAATAACGGCGATCTATTAATCATAAAGTAAATAGTTGTTATCCAAATTTTGAATTTAATTAATCAGCGACAGATTAATTGTTTACCGTAAGCATTGTAGCCCTGATTTGGATTCCTTTTGATTGCGGTTATATTGCACGCTTTATTTCCATCATGCTTCCACGTGTGTAAGATATTACCTGAGGATTTAAATCGGCAATAGATCTCTCCATCCGCATCGCTTTGGTCCATCTTATCCTCAAATTTGTACGTTAACGAATATTTAAAAGCTTCCGTCTTTGTTAACCGCTTACTTAGTATCTTTAGTTTGCTATTGGCATTCGTATTTATAAAGATTTGCTCAGTAGACTCACATGTTATGACTATTTGCCTAAAATTAGTATATATGACGTATTCTCCTTCGGGATAAACTAGAATTCAATCAAAATTGGTAATTCATTGGATCTCACCAGATATTTTAACATGAATTACAAAACTGACCTTTGTAGTTTGTTAAATTCAGTTCTACGATTTCAGTTATTTTTTCAGCATCAGATTTTAAGTATCCTGAACAAATGTAATCGCCGCTAGGTCTAGAATGTTTATTACTTTTTAAGAGAAATCCCATTTTAGAATCGTAGCGAATCGTGCTTGTATCGTTTGGATACAAAGCTACGCTTTCCGTTTCATTTTCGCTCACCTACATTAAATTATTATTGTAAACTTGCAATTTGTAACATAAAGCGAGTACATTCAGTCTATTCCAATATTTAACCACCATTTTGGTTTCTTATTGATTATACCTGTACGTTCATTTGGGCAAGAGAAACAACGATGTACTTGTCATCCACATTGGCTGGACAAGGTATTAGCCATTCGGTCCCCTTTTTTAGTGTAGGATGCGTACGAAGGGTTGCAGGAGAAAAGAAAATTCTTTGCTGATCTATTTATGAGTAGAAATATATTACGTAATGCACATTTATTTTAATTTGCTAACGTGATGTTACAGGAGAATTACTTTAAAGATATCATTAGAACGTCAAAAAATGCTAGGAAATATTACCTCGAATTTGTAAGTACTTGAAGCTTGACATTTTGTGATCGAGAGAATAACAAGTATAGTTGCCTGTCCTTCCAATGGAGTCAGAATAGATATTTCCATAATAATCACTATTGTCGATTTCAAGCTGAACTCTAAAGCAAGACTTATTTCTGAAATTTCCTTTATTCCCCGAAACCTGACTTTTTGCGTGTACTATAGAAGACTGAAATTATTGCATAAATACAATGGAAATTCAGTACACTAGCAAAATTTAATGCAATCATTTAAGTCTCTTCATATTTAAATCCGAAAGTACCTTTGAAGGAATGAAATCCCACACAACCGGGTAAGCCGCAGTGCATTCTAAAACCAGAGGAGAATGTGTCTGCAATTTCCCATTTCCCGGCCACTTTTTTTCAGAGTGTTACTGCAAACGTAATTTTAGGATCTTCGTCGGCAGCACCACAAGTAAAATTCAAGTTATCACTGTTTGCAAATAAATTTTGCGTGTAATGACTTCGCCAATATGCTGTAGTACCAATTGTAAAGTGTGCACTTACTGTCAGAAGCACTTTGAACACGTCATACGAGTACATTTTCTGCACAATTATTAATATGACGTATAGTGCTACAGTTATTATAAAAGAGACAGTGTCGGTTGAAATAACGCGTAACCAAAATCGAATTTCAAAATATATTTTTAGATATCATGTATAGGTAAATTTGAGACCACTGTTCCCATTCTGTGAATAAGTTGGTTATAAAATATGTTGATTGAATATTTGTTTCAGCAAAATTGTGTCCGTATGCATTGCAACGTATAACTGGTTATGTATGTTTGTAACCCACCTGTGCTTTTTCTGATTGCAAGTACAATAGATTTGCTTTACCGGATTGCAAATCTGTAACTGTCCACAATAAACAAATTCCGTGCTTACCTAGAGCATGGATGCTCATACACAATAAATTAAATAGAAAATATTTGTAATGGCACAATTGCAAAAATGTACAAATGCTGAAGGACATGAAAATATACACTAGTAATATACTCCAGCTTATGTGTATTACATCTACATAAATATTTGATTCTCATCTACATTTCATTTCCCAGACTGACTGCACATTCCTGCACATTAGACCACAAAGTCATTTATAAGCAATTTTTTTGTGTGAGATAGATACAGATAGAATTGTTACATTGGATACCTCTAGTAGAGTGGAGGATACTATCAAAAAAAACTAATTCAGGCATTCATTAAACATATGAATAAAGGTAACGGATTTGCGTGCGTACACCCTACCCAGATGAATGTTAGAACCATTGTGAATACGATCGGAAATGTTTCCGCCCTCTTCCATTTAATGATAATTTGCGTCATGCAGAGCTTTGCTTTGGAAGATTAAATTAAAAAAGAAATTAAATGCAAATACTAGACAGAGAAACTCATAGAGGCAAGCTATCATAATTTTACCTTCTACTCGCCCTTCACATCCTAAAAGAATTCCCCTTTACGATCATCTTCAGAAAAGTACTTAGTAAATCCATAAAGATCATTCACATCAGTCAGTCAGTCACCGATGTTATTTTAATTCCCCGTTTAGTATATCTTAAGAGAGCGGAAGTTGCAATGAATGGAACTGTGGATGTCATTTGAAGACGACGACGTGGCAGCACTCTAAGATCCAACGAGATAGACACAAAGTCAACATTTGAGTTGAATGTGACGGGACGGCAGGCCAAGTCAGTCACGGCTCTTGACTGCACCAGCAGTTCCATTACTACAACCTTCAATAGGTACAACCTACACACATGTAGCCCGTGCTGACAAAAGAGTGACTCGCACGGTCGTATAACTAAGGAGACTCGTCACACGCTCCACAAGAATAGTTAACTTCATGCACTAATCTATGACATTCATTGCTCGTTGCAAAATTCTCTGTCTCCTTTACGCACTAAAATAGATTCCTAACTATACTTTTACAATGTAATATGTAATTACTACTACTGCATGTAGAGGTACATTCTATTCGGATATAACTTTTCTACGTCTACAGTCGTAGTGTACGTAATAAATACAGAAAGTATATACGTATGTAAACATGTGTACACAGATATAATATTGCATAACCTACAAGAGCGTAATGGTGTGTTACTTGCATTGAGACAAGCACACGGATGGGAGAACTAAAAGTTGTCGATGGAGAAATGTAGTATTATATTTTGTGTGGGTCGTCTTGCTACCGTTTACAGGGAGAAGGGTGCCTCTACTCAACTAAATGAATTAAAGAGCCTAGTTTTGCATTCAAAGCGAATAAGTAAACCTTATAGCTACACATATTTTATACTTTAATATTTCTGTATGACACTCTTGTCTCAATGTCTCATGTTTATATGTGTTCGGAGAGTAAAAACAGTTTTCCGTGCTTTGAAAGTCACAGTTCCCTCTCTGTGCATTTATCAATGCTTAGTATTGCAATCTCTGGTGGGGATAAAGTTACACGGTGAGCATACGTACATACGTAGGAGGATTGCATCGTGCGACAAACAGGATGCCACAAACTTACCCTTGTTTATAAATAATGCATCCTGATGTCTTCCTTCCACCACCACCGCTAATCCCCTCGTGTAAAGTAAAAAATCTCCTTAAATACAACAAGACTGAACTCATCCAGCACGACAGCCAACTCATAGAATGTGCAACGACAAGACAACTCACAGATCACATCTTTCACTGAACATCCGAAGATCTGTACCCTTTAGAGCTCGGCCGAGCGAAACCGACATTTCCTCTTACGCTTTTTATCCATTCATTTACATTCTGTAATGCACTGTTTTGTCTATACTTACTATAAAATGCAAAGTCTAGTGCTACTCTGTGCTGCTCCCGTTCAATAATACTTGTTGCATTAATACTCGACTGTACTTCAGCACCATTTCGTAGACAGTGGTAGACTGTAGTATATCATACACAATGCAAGCAGGGCAGGTATCTGTCTGCATACACATATTAGAGACATAATGCCATAACACCACATAGGTACGGGGAATATAGTGTAGAAAAGAAAGCTACTGTAAATGTTTGCATTAAAGTTTGTATACACTTCAGCCAGCTAAGTGTCTTCTCCTGTGGTTGGTCCTTCGTATGCTACGAATCCCGGCTCGTGTGTTTAATAATAACAAGCTCGGCTTTTTAAAGCGGTGGTTGATATTCTCCGGGGAGAAATAAAGCACATTCGAAATTGTATTACTCTGCATTGACTTTCTTCATTCCTTCTTATCCATTTGCCTTCATGCCTTCACGTTCATTTAGGCACTGCGCTTACGTACAGTGTGTACACAACGTCGCCACCAGTACTAAATTCTAAGTGAATGCGTGTGTTCCCTTTTTTCGTCAGTACACCGCTAATTTATTG